>WNGS01033897.1:0-11199 GCA_020271785.1 Procambarus virginalis | reverse complement strand
GGCACTCCAACGGTAATGGTAGAGTGGAAGAATTGTTCATTGATAGTTACATATTGGTGTCTGTCACTAAGATAGGATCGGATGTAGTCAAGGGCAAGGCCTCGGATTCCATAATGCTGGAGTTTAAGTAAGAGGTAGTTGTGATTACAGTATCAAAGGCTTTTCTTAGGTCAATGAAGAGTCCAATCGGAAACTCATTTTGTCAAGTGCTGAGTAGATTACGTCAAGGAGACTAATGATTGCATCGTTGGTGCTCTTTTGGGACCTGAAGCCAAACTGGCAGGGGCTGAGTATGTCGAATTTTACGAGGTAGGAATAGAGCTGTTGTAAATAATTTTTTCAAAATTTTTGATAGAATGGGTAGATTTGATATTGGTCTATAATTGTTTATGTCCGCCGGATTGCCTCCTTTATGGACTGGCGTTACTCTTGCTTTTTTGAGGATATCAGGGAAGGTGTGACACTCTATAGATTTGTGAACAGTAGGGCTATGGTGGGGCAAGGGCATGGGAGGCTCTCTTGTATACAATGGACGGAATTTCACTGGTGTTCCCTGCCTTTGTTTTAGAGAGTGATGATGGACACAACATCTTCCGGGCTGATTGGTGAAAGGAGAAGAGAGTTTGGATAGCTGCCTGAGAGATATGTGTTAATATGTGTCTGAGTCTGTGGGATTTTACTGGCAAGATTAGCACCAACCGATGAAAAGAAACTATTAAATTCATTTGCCATTTCTAAATCAGTTGACGGTATATCCCCATCCTTGTAGAGTTTTATTTGGTTATGTGAGTGTTGTTTAGTTCCTAGGATACTAGAGATGGTTTTCCAAGTGCTTTTCATGTTGCCTTTTGCTTCATTGAATCTATTCACATAATATGCAAGTTTTGCCTTTCTTATGATACTGGTAAGCATTGATGATTACCTTTTAGCTACTTCCTTTGAAACTAGGCCAATCCTAAGTTTCTTTTCATATTCATGTTTCTTGTTGATTGAATTGAGAATGCCGCTTGTGAGCCATGGATTGTTTAATCTTTTGTCAGTTACTTGCTTGGTAAGAAGGGGACAATGAAGGTTGTAGAGGCTTAGAGTTTTGGAGAGGAAGAGGTTAGCTAATGAATTTATATCCTGGGTATTATTGAATTCAGAATCCCAGTTAATATTGTGAAATGCATCTGTAAGATTGCCCAAAGCTGATTCACTGTGTAGCCTAAATGAAAGTTTCTTGCTTTTGGTGGTGTTATGTCCATGTTCGCTATGAGAAAGGTAGGATAGTGGTCAGTTGTTCTGTCGTAGATTATACCAGATACAAGGGGAGCTGTTATGTTTGTCCATATGTGGTCCAAGGTAGTGGCTGATGTTTGAGTGACTCGGGTAGGTTTGGTGATTGTGGGGATTAGCATACAGGAGTTCATGCTGTTAAGGAAATAGTCAACTTGAGAGCAATTTTGTTGACCCAGGTCAATATTAAAGTCTCCTCCCAGAATGATGTGGTTTTTGTTGAGATTGTTGTTTATAATAAGATTACTTAGGTTGTCTGAGAAAGAAGCTATGTTAGTATTGGGAAATCTATAGATGGCTCCAATAGTCAATGAGGATTTAAGGGATTTAATTGTAAACTGAGCAAAAGTATATTCACAGTAGTCATCTCTGTCACTAATAATACTGTTGCAGATAAATGTATCTCGGTAAATATAGCTGTGCCACCACCTTTTTTATTTGGCCTACAGTTATGAATGGCTTTATAACCAGCTAAGTTGTAGAGTTGGGTATAGTCTTTATTTAGCCAAGTTTCTGTTAGAATAATGAACGATAAGTTAGTACCTAGTGCTGTGAGTAATGCATTTAAATCGTCAAAATGTTTACCAAGTGATCTAACATTTTGGTTGTAAACTGATAAACAGGTGTTATTTTGGAGTTTGTTTTTAGCCTGGTGTGCTGTGAAATACTTGCAATAATGATGATCAATGTGCTGGTGGTGTAGATATGAGACAGAAGATTTTGATCAGGATCAATATCAGTGTGCATAGAGATGCAGAGGGATCACGATACAAGATACATGATATAGCAAAACACAAGAATAAAAGCAAATACAATAAAATAGTAACAATTTAGAAGTAAAATAGAGATCCAATAGATAGCCAGGAAGGACACAGAAGTTAGATAAAATAAAAAAAAACAAAAATCAGTAGAGACTGACAATATAAATGTAAAATAAAAAATAATAAGAAAAAATAATAATCATAAAGTAAAATAAAATAAAATAAAATAAAAGTCTTTAGTGCGGAGCGACACATAGCACCAAAATGACCTAATTTTCCACACTCATAGCACTTCTTACCTTGAGCATGACAAACATTATCTTGGTGTGGGTAGTCTTCTCCACCATTGTAACATTTATTGTTGACACGTTCTGATGTGGGTCGTTGTGACTGCTTGAGTCTTGTTCCATGATTCCAGGTGTGATGTGGTTGTCGGCTCAATTTGCGGTTAGGTTTGCCATGATATCTTCTTTGATCACGGTGTACTCCCTGAACCTTACATACCTCATCACTGTTAGTAACAGTGGCTGAACTGTTGTTGGCACTGCACTCTATGACACGAGCATCACATGTGGCATCTTCCATTCGGCGAGCCATATCCAGCATCATGGTAAGAGAACTTTCATCATCAACAAGTTCTAGAGCTATTCGACGGAGACATGTAGATGTGCATGTTTCAATTATTTGCTGTTTGATTTCTTTGTCAACATCAGCAAACTCACAATGGGCTGCTAAATCCTGCAGACGTGTATGGTATTGATCAACAGTTTCATTAGAGAGTTGTTTTGCCCTCCTGAAATGCATAATTTCCATTGCAGTATTTTGTCTTGGTTTGAAGTGCTCAGTTAATTTGGCTTTGGCAGTGTCATAATCTTTGGCACCACCAGTGTCTTTCAGTGTATCAAAGATATCACAAACTCTATCACCTACATAATGAAGTAGAAAAGCACGCTTTCTTTCAGCACTTTTGATGTCAGAAACTATCAACAAATTTCAAACCATTTAAGCCATTTGGTCCACTCTGTGACAGGTTTGTCTGGTCACAGTCAGGATCAAATGCAGGAAACTGAGGTATATTTGCCATTTTTTCTGTATAAATGTAAACTTATCACTTTAATGTTCCTCAGAATACTAAACACTTACTGCACTGTATATGTTAGTTAAGAATTCACTGTAATTACTTTAATTTTACAAAGTACACAAGCATTTTACTGCAAAAGTTCACAGCAGTGCACAACACAGCAGCAACTGACTTCTTACCTAACCTTGTGTACATGTAGTGCTGTTCCTACTCACAGCACCACAGCAGTTGTCAGCTTTCGGCACAGAGTTGTTAGAAGTTGGTGCAGCAGTTGTCAGCAGCATTGTTAGCAGTTGGTACAGCAGTTAGTTCACAGCGTGAAGAATTGTGTAGCACAGAGCATTGCTTCGTATACCCCACATTGGGTTTTGTACACAGCATCAAAGCGTAGTTTCGTACACAGCATCGGTTCCTCAGCACACAGCTTCAATTAGCACAGCTTGGATAGCACATAGCTTGGGTAGCACATAGCTTGGATAGTACACAGCTGTTCGTTAGCACACAGGATTAGTTAGCACACAGCATCGGGTATGGTGCTCATAGACAGCACGACTTCAAACTTTTGCCTCATTTAAAAACAAAAACAAAAAGTACCTAATTTCATCTTCTCAGTTTCCTACACTGAGCTTTAAATTTGCTCTGTATCTAGTGTTACCCAATCTCCCAGTCTTTATGTACTTAATCCAAACAACTTTATCATTGTGTTCATTTCTGTCTTCTTTTATGTGCTAGCCATATGCTGTATTGTGCCTGCTAAGTTTTGTTAAACTACCATTCAAGCTGTCATTGCAATCATTCTGAGCTACCTATGCGCTTTAATATACCTACAATTTTTCTCTCGTCTTTTATTTTTCATGCTATGTAACTGTTATCATTTTCATAAATTTTGCAAGTATTTACCTACTTATAAGTTTCTTAGATCAAGAACCTGCCCGAAACGCTGCGCGTACTAGTGGCTTTACAAGAATGTAATTACTATGCTATGTATCCTCACAATCCCAATGTACCTTCTTGTATATTTATAAATAAATAAATAAATAAATGTGTATAGCATTTCTGCTTTGGTCGAGTCTCACTCCAGGAATATCAAAGATATTTGTTCCTCGTGTGGTGACCATATGAGTTCTATTACAAGCGCTTAAGGTCAGGATTGTCACTGCAATTCAGAGTTTTATAGATATAGCGAACACTTGAGAGTATGTACAGACTTGATATTTAACATGTTCAAGGATTTCCTGAAATGCTATGCATGTTAGTGGCTTTGCATGAATGTAAAAATACCGGTCTTATGTAATCTAATCAACCCATTGTACTTTCTTGCAAATAAAAATAATAATTATTATTATTATTTCAGTAAGGGAACAAAATAGTGTCTGGGACTGGTATTTGTGATTATTTTAGTTGCGGATTTTTGTAGAGTAATTAGGGGTAGTAGGTATTTAATGGTGGTAAATCCCCAGGGACAAATACAAAATGTGAGATAAAGATAAATGAGTGAATAATATAGAGTAGCTAGGGCAGGGCAAGGAACATAATATTCGACTTTGGAAAGAATATTTTCCGTTTTAGAAACTTTTTAGTTATATTTTATATATGGCAATGGAAATTTTGTTTGTTGTCAAAGTGAACACCAAGGAACTTCCCATCTACTCTGCTCATAATTTGGGTATTGTCAAGTCTTAGACAATGAATCACAATAGATATGGTTGAGATATGATGACCAAACCACACACCAGAAGGCAAGGAGATGACAACATTTCGGTCCATTCTGGACCATTATCAAATCAATTGTAATAATGGTCCAGGACGAACTGGGACGTTGTCGTCTCATCTTCTGGTATGTAATTTGGTCATCATAGACTTAAGATTAATTTGATTGTTCGACTTCTTATCAAACAAAAATGTAAAACGCCTTGTCGATGTTAAGGGTAAGTTTGTTAAGTCAATTTAATGGACTTGACTTAGGGAACATTACTTTGTAAATATAAAAGTTGTTGTAGGGCATTCAAAATTTATTATCCTGATACATGTGAAAGATGCTGCAACTGGGCCAAGTTTCAGCATCTCAGCCTAAATAGAGAGGGAGAAAAAAAAAAAAAAATTAGAAATTTTTTCAACAATATTCAAATAATTTCACAGCCCACAATTGTGAACCAAAATCATTTTTATGACACTTAGCTATGACCTTACTATATAATAAAGAATTTGTTAAAGGATTTTTATCCCAGATGTATTTAGTGCAATAATACAGATTTTTAAAATTTCCCAAAAAAGTATGCAACAAAATGATGTATACCAATATTTATAAAATCAATAAATCTACATAGATAAGAAACGCTATATCATTTTTTAGAGGCATAAACTCTACATATACTGTGCAAGTTTCATGTAAATTGAATAATAAATAAAGGCTGTGAAGTGAGATATAGTTGTAAAATATTTACCTCCACAAACGAAGGTCAAAGTTCACCTACCTTTGGGCGAGGTTGATGCCGACCAATTTCATTCAAAATTGCAGCCTTGTAGATAGGCATGGGTTCAATATGGTGTGCAAGTTCCATGAAGATCGCCTGATTAATAAAAGAAAAAAAAAATTATTAAAAAAAAAAAAATAAATAATAAAAATTAATTAAATATTTGCCACCAGTTATATATGTACAAATATTTATGAAGTAATACCACAATATAACACTAAAAGATACTAACCTAATATAATTGGTCAGAAATATGGGTCCTGAAGGTGGCACTGCAGTGGCACTATAGTAGGGCCCTGCCCCATACCCGGGGTCAGCTCCCTCAGGGGCCTTGCTTGGTTTGGTGGTGCGTCTCGTTGGTTTCTGCATCTCCTTGTCCTTCTTACTAAAGTACCAGTCCCGTATGTCCAGCATGAGGAGTAGCTGGTGCAAGAAGTGAGGCAGCAGAAGGTGGGATTGTGGGGGAGGGAGGCGCGCGAGCTGCGAGAAGCTCCCTCACACTGCTGGCGGAGACGCCACCACACTCCTCACTCCTCACAGTGCGTGATCTACGCATTGCGGCCAGCTAGTACCTTCTACGGAGAGCTCGCATGCATCTAGCCTTCAGCGCTTTCCTCTTGTTCGTTTGGTATGTCATATTGCAGTACAAATAGCCCAAATAACTATTTTGGGAGCGCTGTTCTGGGAGAGCGCGTCAACGATACACCCACTCCCTCAGGGACACACAGAGTGACTGAGCTACCAGACCCCACATGTCCCTCACACGAGACAGTTGCCAATAAGTGAGTTTATATTAGTTTCATGCATATAACGCTATTTTCCACGCTATTACGAAATATTAGACTTCTACAACGTAAGACACAATACCGCACGGCGCACCCAGGCCGCGAGGACCGGATTGGGGAAACTTGCAGCAGGAAATATGACTCTAATTACGTTATTTATCAAGATAACATAAAACGGTTTGCAGCACAGTGTTGCCACAACGTTGTAGTATTTTTCGTAATTTTTCGTAAATATTCCATTTTTCTTCGGATTTTTTGGAAAAAATGCTCCCTTAGTTCAGTATTCACCGTGTCATTTAGAATAAGTTGTTTAGCATGTGAGAAAATATGAAGATTGTATCATCAGCAAACAAAATTGGGGTGAAGCGTTGCGTGGTATTTGGAAGATATATATGAGAAAAACGAGTGGACAAGTATGCTACCCTGCAGAATGCCAATGTTGGCTGCCCACTTAATTTTCCCCTTTCCGCAGTACGGAGATGCCGGCCCACCCACCCCACGGCGAAGAAGAGGACAAGGGCAGCGTCAAGAAGAGGGCAGCGACGAAGGGGTGCTAGGACGCAACCGCCTAGGGCAAGGGTGAAACCCGCCCGCATCGCCTCCTCCACGGACGCCTCTTCGGGAGGCTCTGACTCGGACGCCGACCACATCCACGATGCACGCCCAAAAGGAATGGCCACGGGGGACGCGGCCGACCACCCCACACATCTTTCGGCCGCCGACTGGGCAACGCTGCGGACGCTCATTGCTCAGGCTCGGAGCCCCCCCCCCCCCTCCGAATCGAGATGACAGAAGATTTCGAACCCTGGCGGAGCGGACAACACGGACGCCCTCACGAACAGGCCTACTCGCACAGCCTCCCCCCCCCCCCTGCGCGCTGCCCACGGTCAAGGGCGAGGAGCCACACGACAGGGCGGCGACACAGCTCTTCAGGCACGTCCCCCAACGGCGAGTACCACCGAGAGAGCTCGTTCCTTACTACCCCTAGTCCTTGGGTAGGGCAGCTCTGGGGGACGCGTGGCAACACCGTCACCATGCTAGGTGTGCACGTCCCACTGGCCCTAAGAGAGAAAGTCTGGGCAAACAAGTACATCGACTGGCGCGGCCTGCTGGCTTACGAATGCGATGCCAGGCCCTCGGAGTCACGACATGCCACTCCCTCTGTGGCCCAGTTATCCACTAAGAACTTGCCGCCTCTGACGCTGGAGCAGTGGGGGCACGGCTTCGACATCTTAGCTTCAATCTACCTCGATCGACTTCCCGCCGAGGGTTGGGCGCTTTTCACACGTCCGCTACGTGAAGTCCATGAAGAGCAACCTCCGCGGCGACTGGATGTGGTACGACGAGGCATTCAGGTGGGACAAGGAGAGGTCGGGCTGCCCATGGACCGCTCTAAGACTAGACCTGGAGATTCGGTCCGTACAACGTGCAGCGCAGGAGCAGTTTCAGGTGGGGCCTCGCGCCGCCGCCTCCCCAGCCGAACGTTCACACTACTGCAAGGGCCTACGGGCTACCACCGGGATACTGCTACGCTTTCCACGCAACCGGGACAGGCTGCTCCGTCCCCTCCTGCACCTTCAAGCACTCTGCCCCGCTGACACAAGTGACATCCTGCCTACTGCCCGTGCCCCCAGGCCAAGCCTCGAGTCGCCGCCGCTAAGGAGAATCGTTCCTGTCGCCCCACTCAGGACAAGAGCAGGAAGAAAGACACGTCACAACGCCAGTGGACGCAGACGCGCTTGATGCTGTTCCTAGTACCTATGCTAGACAGGGAACTGAGCCTGGGGCGCATAGCGGGCCCCTTCGAGGTCCCCCCCATTCGAGAACTTCAAGTGTTCTCCTATAGCCCTGAGAGAAAAGTCTACGCCGGGAAAATACAGGCTACTCCACATCCTCGGCTACCCCTATACCGCCGAGAGCGTCAACGCCAACATCCCGCGGGAGACGACAACTGAGACCTTAGTGGTCAGACGCTCGCCGGGGGCGCACTTGGCAAAAATGTGATTTAGCAGAGGCTTTACGGATCATCCCGGTCAACCCAGCGACTACCACCTACTCGGCTTCGCCCACGGAGGGCGGTACTACTATGGAAAAATGCTCAGCATGGGGGCGGCACATTCCTGCAGGATCTTCGAGACGTTCTCCGACGCCCTGCAATGGATCCTCGTGGAGAAGTTCGGCGTGCGGGATGCCGTGAAGGTGCTGGACGATTTCATCCGCGTGAGTTCTACCTACGAGTGCTTGCGGAGCTTGCGGGTGTTCATTGCCCTCGGTGAGCGCCTAGGCGTTGCCCTGGCCCCCCACAAGACTGCGGGCCCACCTTCCTTGGACTTGAAATCGACGCCCGACGTATGGAGACAAGGCTGCCGGACGACAAGAGGACGAAGTACATGACTGCAGTGGAAGATGCTCTGCGGGTCGAGAGCCTTCCCCTGCGGGACCTGCAGGGGATTATCGGCAAACTGCAATTCGCCACGACAGTCATACCGGGGACCTGCTACAGAGCGCTCTTCTCCCTCGCCTTCTAAGCCTGCCTCCGGCTAGGGGAGGTGACCTATACGGGGAAGGGGCAACACACACTACGCTTGGACCAGTTAACGTTATTGCGGACGGGGATCGACATCGCGTTTGCCTCCTACAAGCACAGTGCAGGGCGTACCCCCACTTTAACTCTGAGTGCAGACCCCTACTGCAAGTACCGCCCGGTACGTGCCATGGCGAACTACTTAAGACGACGGGGCTTGGGACCAGGACCTATCTTCCTGGGCGAATCGGGCTTCCCGGTCACCAGACAAGATTTCACATGGGTGCTCTGTGCCGCAGGTGGGAAAGTGATGCGTTCCACACCTACGTCAGGCAAGACTTCATTCCATTACCTCGATAAGTTTCTTCTGCGGCCAGCGGGCACCTCGCCCTTCGGGGGGTGGGGGACCGGCTTCGCTGGCCTGCGGAGTGGGGGTGCTGCGCCGGATCCCCAAGTCTAGGGCTGCCCGCAGCTACTTACCATATGTCAAGTGCTCACTTGTAGTGCAAGTTTGGGGTTGCAGACTTTACATGTACTGGGCACTAGCATATCATTACCCCTGGAAATTATTAACTATACTATGCCCTCTGTGTATACAGAATATATTTCTACATACTGTACTGGCTGTGCCACTCAATTATCTCTGGCATTGTTTTTAATTATAGCATTAAGCTGATTGCGAGTACTGCAACATTGCTTCGGCTAGCTGCCACTAGGCACGGTTAATGTCCTATGACTTATTCCCTTAGTTGCATCTTTGCAGTACTGGCATTCTACTCAGACATGTTACATGCCTTCTCTTATATTGTGGTACAGCAGTTGCGCTACTTACCATATGTCAAGTGCTCACTTGTGTGCAAGTTTGGGGTTGCAGACTTTACATGTACTAGGCACTAGCATATCGTTACCCCTGGAAACTAGTAACTATTCTATGCCCTCTGTGTATACAGAATATATTTTATACATACTGTACTGGCTGTGCCACTCAATTATCTCTGGCATTGTTTTAATTATAGCTTTAAGCTGATTGCGAGTACTGCAACATTGCTTCGGCTAGCTGGCACTAGACACGGTTAATGTCCTATGACTTATTTCCTTTAGTGCATCTTTGCAGTACTGGCATGCTACTCAGCCATGTTACACGCCTACTTGGATATTGTGGTACAGCAATTGCTCTGTAAACATTAGTTAATAAATTAAGGTCCCCCCACTCCTGGTTTGTTTTCTCCCCGATCAGAAATGGCCCCTGCATAATTTAAATTAAGCGGGGGAATTCTGGGAGGCGAAAACAATTACGCAGCGCTCTGTGAGAGCTGCGCGCGCCGTGGGGGGGGCGCACATTTAAGCAACGCACAAGGAGGTTTCCCTCTCACTCCTACACAGCTACGGTACGCTCCACACGAAACACCCGCCCTCCTCCCTTGACTGCAGAACATCTTGCTCTTCGAGCTCCTCACGTTTCTCCTATGCTACTCTCTAATTTGGGGGTGCTGCGCCGGATCCCCAAGTCTAGGGCTGCCCGCAGCTACTTACCATATGTCAAGTGCTCACTTGTAGTGCAAGTTTGGGGTTGCAGACTTTACATGTACTGGGCACTAGCATATCATTACCCCTGGAAATTATTAACTATACTATGCCCTCTGTGTATACAGAATATATTTCTACATACTGTACTGGCTGTGCCACTCAATTATCTCTGGCATTGTTTTTAATTATAGCATTAAGCTGATTGCGAGTACTGCAACATTGCTTCGGCTAGCTGCCACTAGGCACGGTTAATGTCCTATGACTTATTCCCTTAGTTGCATCTTTGCAGTACTGGCATTCTACTCAGACATGTTACATGCCTTCTCTTATATTGTGGTACAGCAGTTGCGCTACTTACCATATGTCAAGTGCTCACTTGTGTGCAAGTTTGGGGTTGCAGACTTTACATGTACTAGGCACTAGCATATCGTTACCCCTGGAAACTAGTAACTATTCTATGCCCTCTGTGTATACAGAATATATTTTATACATACTGTACTGGCTGTGCCACTCAATTATCTCTGGCATTGTTTTAATTATAGCTTTAAGCTGATTGCGAGTACTGCAACATTGCTTCGGCTAGCTGGCACTAGACACGGTTAATGTCCTATGACTTATTTCCTTTAGTGCATCTTTGCAGTACTGGCATGCTACTCAGCCATGTTACACGCCTACTTGGATATTGTGGTACAGCAATTGCTCTGTAAACATTAGTTAATAAATTAAGGTCCCCCCACTCCTGGTTTGTTTTCTCCCCGATCAGAATGCA
>WNGS01033887.1:103710-117165 GCA_020271785.1 Procambarus virginalis | reverse complement strand
GAGCTAACTCACTTCTTCTGAAATAGCAAGATTTGAGAACATTGAACTAAGGCGGAGGACAGGAGACAGAGCAAGGTAACTATCTCATTTGTTCATAATGAGTCTGAAATAAACTATATTTTAAATCTTAGAGGAATTTAATAGCTAATAGAGAAAATACGAGAGTGAACTATGGCGGGGGACAAGAGCTGGAAATCGGTAACTAACTTTATCTTATTTACAACGTTTGAAATAAGTCTGTTTTAAATTTCTGGAGAATTGAACTGATAAGCAAAGTTATGTGACTGAACTAAGGCAGAGGACAAAAACCGGAGCATGGTAACTGCTTTGGTCTCATTTACTATGTCCGAAATACAGCGGTTTTTATTCCGAGAGATTGGGTAATAGTACCGAAGTTACAGGGAGTAAACTATGGCAAAGACAAGAGCTGGCACTCGGTACCTTTTATTTTTTTTTCTTACTACGTCTGAACTATGACACGTATACAGCTAGGTCAAGAACTAACATTTAACTCTGGGAATACTTAATAAACTTCTAATGAATATATTTTCTGAAAATGACTTCCTCTGAACTTTACTCCTGAATGGGTAAAATAGAATAGCGTGTATATTTTATATATAAGAATTCCCTAACCAAACTGCTAATGAACATATTCTCTGAACATGATATGGATACGATTTTACAAAAAATACCAAAGGAACCCTTTTTAAGGTGGCCCTTAGGCGAGTAATTTTCCAAGATAGACACACAATCCTTTTTAAGGTGACCCTTTAGCGAGTAATTTTCCAGGATAGACACACAACCCTTTTTAAGGTGACCCTTTAGCGAGTAATTTTCCAGGATAGACACACAACCCTTTTTAAGGTGACCCTTTAGCGAGTAATTTTCCAGGATAGACACACAACCCTTTTTAAGGTGACCCTTTAGCGAGTAATTTTCCAGGATAAACACCCTACCTTTTTTAAGGGAACCCTTCAAACAGGAATTGGCCAAGAAACCAAACTTCCTCGCTAAACCATCATCCCCACTACTTGACAGTACATAAAAAAGCAGTATAATAAGCAATGTACTTGATAGTCTCAAATAAATAATGCAATAACATGACAGGCAAGTTAGAAATAAATCTGGAATTCTCTATCATGACATTTTCAAACTCAAATAATATATTGAAGTACAAAATCTTTGAGTGAAAGCTGAAAGCAACACTCAAAATCAACATCTCTTCAACAACATGCAGTAAGCCAAGAATGAGGCAACGTACACGGTAAATATCTGTTTTCGTGTGTCAAGTATCGACAGAGTTCAATATGTTGAGTTAATAATGGTGCAAAATTTCAACATAGATGCCAGCACCGCTACAAGAAGCTTCCCCCCCCCCCCCATCCTCCCTCCATTCCGCTTGCAGCAACAAATAAGTTTTATTTCCGAATATATATATTGTAATCATATTATCACATTCCTTAATACACATTTATCATATAATAAAATATGTGAAAATCTGTAATTTTCTTATATTAAGTATGCAATACTTAAAAATTTGGTTCTCGTATATTGGCGTTCGACTGGAGAACTACCACGAAAACTGTCCCATTCTGCCTTGTGGGCAGAGAAGATGAGACTTGAGATTACTGAATTAAAACTAAACGTAATATGCAATTAAGTTATATAGGGAAACATGTGGAAAAGATGGCCACTAAGGTTAATGCCAGCTTGAAGTTACAGGCACTCCTACTTGAGCAGCAATTATTACCAAACAGCTATTAAAGGCTAAGCAATTATGATACTAAAGTCATGGGAAGGTGTGTCCTAGACTTAGCCTCGCCTAACAAAGATAAAATAAGGATGTGATTAGGAGCAGATTATATGACAACATTTGTAAAAAATATTTTTTTGAGAATGTCGGGAGAAGTGATAGAAGCTGTGGACATGACATGGCTATATACAAGCAAAAATTATATATAGGAGAGATTTGCCCTATTTCTCGAGGTGTGTACACAGAGTTCACCTTAGTCTTAGACGATGTTCAGGACTCAAGTATACTTACTGGTTGGTCAGTAAGGTATTGTGCTGGCCTTAATATCCAGCAAGAGATCCAAAGACCTTAAGCCCATCTCCCCCCTCCCCCCCCAAAAAAAAAACTATCCTGCTATCAATAACTATTTGTTCATTTCCTTATTAAACACTAACAAACCCCAAATGTCCAGTAAACATTATAACAGTAAGAAAACAACGAGAACTATTATAGAACATCTCTGACTCACGATCACTACAACTTTCTCTGGTGACTGTATTGGAGTACATAACGCCTCAATTCACAATAAAAAAACCGTCACAAGATGCATGTAACTCCCCCATACACATCATAGTGTGTGTATTTTGGGAGCCCACATACAGCAGTTCGAGTCCATTGTATTACCTCAATATTTTCTCATGTATAACAAGTCTCTACTATAACGTAACCTGGAAACATATATTTTAACATTAAATCCATTTCACATATCACCAGTTAACTGCTGCCCTGTTTCTTTAATATTGTTAAAAGGTTAAGCAAATAGTATGTCACCAGTCCAGTCCCTCATGCCTCTCCACACACCAGTCCAGTCCCTCATGCCTCTCCACACACCAGTCCAGTCCCTCATGCCACTCCACACACCAGTCCAGTCCCTCATGCCTCTCCACACACCAGTCCAGTCCCTCATGCCTCTCCACACACCAGTCCAGTCCCTCATGCCTCTCCACACACCAGTCCAGTCCCTCATGCCTCTCCACACACCAGTCCAGTCCCTCATGCCACTCCACACACCAGTCCAGTCCCTCATGCCTCTCCACACACCAGTCCAGTCCCTCATGCCTCTCCACACACCAGTCCAGTCCCTCATGCCTCTCCACACACCAGTCCAGTCCCTCATGCCACTCCACACACCAGTCCAGTCCCTCATGCCACTTTTCACACCAGTCCAGTCTTTTATGCCACTCCACACACACATTCCACTCCATGCCACTACACTCCACACAATCTTGATGCCACTCCACACACCAGTCCAGCCCTTCATGCCACTCCACACACTATTCCAGTCAACTCATGCCACTCTACACATCAGTTCTGTTCTTAATGATACATAATACACCAGTGCTGTCCCTCATGCCACTCTACATACCATTGCAGTTTTTCACGCCACTCCACTCACCAGTCCATGACACTCATGCCACTCCAAACACCAGTCCAGTCCCCTCATGCCACTCTAAACACCAGCTGAAACTCGACACAATCAGCAACAAGAATCAGACAAGAAAGAGAGGGGTGGGCAGACTGCACTTTTTTGGATTGGGAGGAAGCCTTTGACACAGTGCCACACCAGAGACTAGTGCAAAAGCTGGAGATGCAGGCAGGAGTGAAAGGTACTCCATTGGATAAGGGAGTAACTAAGTAACAGAAGGCAGCGAGTTACTGTACGGGATGAGGTCTCAGATTGGCGAGACGTCACCAGTGGGGTCACGCAGGGTTCAGTCCTTGGACCCATACTGTTTCTTATATATGTAAATTATCTTCCAGATGGAATAGAATCATTCCTCTCATTGCTTGCTGATGATGCAAAAATTATGAGGAGGGTTAAGACGGAGCAAGACAGTATGAGACTACAAGATGACCTAGACAGACTGCATGAATGTTTCAACAAATGGCTACTAAAGTTCAACCCAAGTAAATGTAAGGTAATGAAACTAGGCAGTGGAAACAGGAGGCCAGACACAGGATACAGAATTGGAGATGAAGTACTTCATGAAACGGACAGAGAGAAGGATCTAGGAGTTGATATCACATCAACCCTGTCTCCTGAATCCCACATAAAAAAATAACATCTTCGGCGTATGCGAGGCTGGCGAACATCAGAACTTCCTTCAAGAACCTATGTAAGGAATGTTGACCAGACCTCACACTAGAAGTTGAAGGGACGACGACGTTTCGGTCCGTCCTGGACCATTCTCAAGTCGCTTGTGATGAGGAGGATTGATTGATTGATTGATAAAGATTAAGCCACCCAAGAGGTGGCACGGGCATGAATAGCCCGTAAGTGGTACAATTTTTTTTCCTCCGTAATTCTTTTCATTATTCTGAGATTGCATTTAATCATCGAGCTGTTATCGCGGGGGAGGATACTGCTTCACAGTCTTTATGAGGGCGTCCAGCTGCTGGACACCTTTGTTGACCAGGAGAGTGGCTCTGTTGATGGCTTCAGGGTGGCCACAGCAAGATTCAGGAACTCTTAAAGCTCTTCTAAGGTCGTTGGTTGCTTCACATTCTAGAAGATAGTGAAGTAATGGCTTTTCTGTGACAGTTTGGCAGAAGATGCACTCTCTCTGTCGGGGTTCACCAATCTCCCAGTTGCATCTGTAACCTAGACGTAGTCTATATAACCTAACTGCTATTTCCCTGTGGATTCCTTTTGGGATATTTAACCTTTCTAATTTAGTTGCCTGAAGATACCATGTTGCAGAGGGCGAGCCTTCAGCTATTCTCTGGTGTAGGTAGGCTTTGTTGAGGTGTGAGAGTTTTTTGGTGATGATGTTTTTAATGTTCTCTAGGCTGGGTTGAATTGTTTTATCTATCACTGGATGACGAGTTGCCAGTTTAGCAATTTCATCAGCTTTCTCATTTAATGGGATTCCAATATGGGATGGGATCCAGTTCAAGGTTATGTTGAGTCCTTTGCCTTTAGCGACTGCTCCAAGATACAAAATGGTGGTAATTATTTCCACGTTATCTTTCCACTGTTTTTGTCCTAGTATTTGAAGTGCAGCTTTTGAGTCTGTGTGTATGATGGCATTTTGAGTGTTTTGTGCAATCACATATGCGAATGCCTGTTGTATGGCAAACAGCTCAGTTTGGGTTGATGATACTAGTCCTCCCAGTCTCCAATATGCCTGTATGCTGGCCGTGCAAAGAGCAGCGCCAGCACTTTCATATTCTGTGTCCACCGATCCGTCTGTGAAGATGTGGGTGGCTCCTACTACTGCTATGCTATACATTTGCTCTTCTATTATGCGCCTTAGGATTGTCGGATCATAGGCAGCCTTTTTCATTGGGAGACTTTCTATTACTATTTTGAAAGTAGGCTCTTCCCACGGTGCAGCAGGAGTGTAATTTGGGTGTGGATGATCACCCTCTCTATCGAGAATCATGCTTTTTAAATGTAGTCTGTTTAGGACTTTTCCTGCTCTTGCAGCCCAAGAGTTTCCATTGTTTTGCCCTAGTCCAACCACCAAGGCCTGCCGTACTGGGATTGGATCAGAAGAAATAATTATTTTACTAATAATTGTAGCTGTCCTTTGAGATATTCTTTCCTGTAGAGAGGGCAAACCCGTCTCCAGTCTAAGTGTTTCAAGCTTGGTCCACATGGGGGCTCCCAGTGCGGCTCTCATAGCATTGTTTTGGGCAACTTCAAGCTTTTTCCACTGTTGGTGTGATAGATTTGTGAGTGCAGGTGCTGCATAATCGATCACTGATCTGACTGCCTGTACATAGTATGTGCGAAGGACTTGCAGATTGGCTCCTCCAGAGAGGGAGGTTAGCGACCTGAGGATTGCCGTCCTGGCCGCAGTTCGCTCTCTCAAGTAAGTGACCTCAGCATTAAAATTCATGTGTGTGTCCAGGATTATTCCTAGGTACTGATAGGTGTCCACCCATTCGATTGGTTGACCCTGTACTGTGAGTTGGATATTGGGCTTCGCTATTTTTATGGGCATGGCTTTTGACTTTGAGGGGTTGAGTTTGATCCCAATCTGTTTTGCCTCTTTACTGATGCAGTCTAAGCATTTGGGTGCAAGGCGCGCCGCATCCCTTCCTTTTATGATGATGACAAAGTCGTCCGCGTAGTTTAGCAGCCTACAGTGATGTGGAAGTTTCAACCTCATTATTCTTTCCATTAAACAGTTGAAGAGAAGAGGGCTGAGAATACCTCCTTGCAGTGTACCATTTTCATGTCTTTTGTACTCAGAGACTGTGCCATGAAGTTTTACTCTTGCTTCTCTGTTTATGAGACAGTTTTTGATCCAGGAGAGCAGGTTGCCTCTGACCTCTTTGTCAATGAGGCAGCAGAGAATAGCAGGGGCGCTAGCCAGTTCAAAGGCTTTTTCGAGTTATATGGATGAGGTAGAGAACGGGTAATAAATAGGCAAGAGAGAGGTGAGGAGGAAAGTAAGGTGAGGAGAATAGTAGTAATAATGAGAACTGCAGAAGGCCTATTGGCCTATTGCCTATTGGCCTATTTCCTATAGGCCTATTGGCTAAGAGAAGTGTTAAGTCTGCAAACACTAACAATGCTCTCTTCTGCCATGTGAGGGATTCTAATCATCCCATTGAATGACAGACTTAAAAAACACAAGAGAAGTGTTAAGTCTGCAGACACTAACAATGCTCTCTTCTGCCATGTGAGGAATTCTAATCATCCCATTGAATGACAGACTTAAGGAACACAAGAGAAGTGTTAAGTCTGCAGACACTAACTATGCTCTCTTCTGCCATGTGAGGGATTCTAATCATCCCATTGATTGGTCTTCCTCCAAAATAATCTTTCCTGCCTCTACTCTTCACTGACGCCGTCTCGTAGAATCGGCTCTTATACACAATGTACCCAACATGAACTTGAGTCCTGGCTTTGTTGCTGTGGACTCTTCCCTTTCACAGTACATACTCAAATGCTCTAATCTTTCTAACAAACGTGACTTAACATAAGCTTACCCCTTCCATTTATCTTTCTTTCTCTTTCCTTTTCTTTTTCTCTTCTCCCCTTTTTCTGTTCATTGTCTTCTCCTACGCTCCCTTGCTATCCTTTTCTTATTCCTATTACGTTTCCTTCGGTGGTTATAATGGGAGCTGCCTCGTATGGGCCAATAGGCCTTCTGCAGTTCTCATTATTACTACTATTCTCCTCACCTTACTTTCCTCCTCACCTCTCTCTCTTGCCTATTTATTACCCGTTCTCTACCTCCTCATCTGGCACCATTTGGTCACCATTTGGTCCGGGAGACATCTCCCGTCACGCAGGGTGCAGTCGCACCTCCACAGATCTCCAGTATCATCTCTCGATACTGTTAATGGCTCATAAGGGCCACCACTTAAGGGCTATTCATGCCCGTGCCACCTCTTGGGTGGCTTAATCTTTATCAATCCTCATCTGGTATCTTCAGGCAACTAAATTAGAAAGGTTAAATATCCCAAAAGGAATCCACAGGGAAATAGCAGTTAGGTTATATAGACTACGTCTAGGTTACAGATGCAACTGGGAGATTGGTGAACCCCGACAGAGAGAGTGCATCTTCTGCCAAACTGTCACAGAAAAGCCATTACTTCACTATCTTCTAGAATGTGAAGCAACCAACGACCTTAGAAGAGCTTTAAGAGTTCCTGATTCTTGCTGTGGCCACCCTGAAGCCATCAACAGAGCCACTCTCCTGGTCAACAAAGGTGTCCAGCAGCTGGACGCCCTCATAAAGACTGTGAAGCAGTATCCTCCCCTGCGAAAACAGCTCGATGATTAAATGCAATCTCAGAATAATGAAAAGAATTACGGAGAAAAAAATTTGTTCCACTTACGGGCTATTCATGCCCGTGCCACCTCTTGGGTGGCTTAATCTTTAACAATCATCAATCAATCCTCCTCATCTGAGAATAATTTGCATGATGTCATCATTCATACCGACTCTAAATCTTCGCTCCAGGCATTGTTATCCAGTCAGCACAGAGATAATATACAACTCCTCACAGAAATTCAACATATGGGAAAGAAGCCCATAATCGAGGGTTGTCAATCACCCTAAATTGGATACCAAGTCACATTGGCATAGATGGTAATGGAAAGGCAGACTCACTAGCAAAAACTGCCACTGCTCTACCTGTTGTACAGGTTCAAATACCTCCAGGTTTCTCACAGATAAAGGAGCAAATCAAGAAGAAAATATTCTCAACCATCAAAGGTCGACACAGAGCCAAAGTAGCGGAAGGAAGATCCACTGCGATATGGTACGAACAAGCCACTGGCTACTCCTCTTTCAAGCCTGGCAAAAAGATATCCAGAGACATTGCAGTAGCCATACACAGACTCAGGCTTGGTTACAAGTGCTGCTGGGAGGTAATGAACCCAATAGTTAAAGAGTGTCACATATGTGAAACTGAAGCAGAGGCGCCACTGTTGCACTACTTACTGGAATGTGAAGCTACTGAACCCCTGCGCATCAAACTCAACATTAATCTAACGACAGCAGCATTAGATGCACATTCCACCGCGACTACAATGATTAGAAAAGCCGTTGAGGAATGGGACTCATTAGTGAGCATTCTGCATCTACATCCACCACCAAGATAATGTTAATAAAACAAGAATAAAACAGTGCACTAAAACAGAAGCGATAATAAACAGGAAAAAAGAGAAATCCCTTCCTCCATTTTAAACTTAGACCCAAATATCACAGAAAAAGGTATCATGTATAACCAAACTCAAATACGGGCTCACCATAGCTCGTGCTACATGGACACTTCGTCCTGAGTAGCCAAATCTTTAACAACAACAACAACCTCCTCATCACAAGCGACTTGATAATGGTCCAGGACGGACCGAAACGTCGTCGTCCCTTCAACTTCTAGTGTGTGGTCTGGTCAACATACTTCAGCCACGTTATTGTGACTCTTCGCCTGCATATGGATACCACACGTACGCGTCTTACTCTGTTTAATTTCTTCGATGCTCTACCTTCCTTCAAACGGCCTTTTCGCGCCTTTGAATCTTCCCTTCTTGCCGCCAAGCGTCGAAAGAATCAGCTCAGATTTCTTAAAGATTGTCTTGCTGAGCAAGTTCTCCCTCTTTCTTTATCTCACTTTCTCCAGTTCAACACTTCGGGATCTCCTTTCCCTGAACATGCCCGCCTTCTTCTTCAAGAACTTATTCATGCCACCTCCCTGCAAGTTGACGAGGCTTTTCTTGCTGTTCGTCAACAGCAACGCTTTCTGTCCTCTTCTCTTCCCAGTGATCTATGCAATATCATTTTTCCAATTGCATTTGACACTGCTCACGTCTCCTCTTCCCACCACTCCTCCACACTACACAACAAACTTCAACGCCTGATCTCCAACAGTCCTTGGGCCAAATACTCTCTCTCTGACTGTGTTACTAACCTTTCGTCCTACTCTCTTTCTAAGCACCAGCAAGAACTTCTTGGTCTTGGTCTGTCTTTTGCTACTTCCCCTGGCCCACGCTGTGGCATTGATCTCATTAGTTCCTTTGACAGGTTTGTCAATTCTAACTCTAGTACTCTTTCGGACCTGTCTGCCTTTAGAGGGGCCCTCATCCCCGTTCTTGACAGCTTGTTTTCTAAAAATCACCACCTTCCTCGTCGCTTCCAGCTTGCCCTTGCCTCCCTAAATCTAACAACTCTATTCTTATCCTTCCGTCCGACAAGGCAATTCGGTGGTTGTCCTTGACCGTGAGGACTACCTCCGAAAGCAGATGTCTTGCTCTCTGACTCTCGCACTTATGCTCCTCTGACTTCTAACCCTTTGGATCGCCTCAAAACTTCCTTTAACCGCAAACTAAGACAGCTCTCTAGTCTTTGCCCTCCTGACTTTGATCTCATTAAGCGTTTCCGTGTCATCTGCCCTTCTCTTCCTTATTTCTATGGTCTTCCTAAGACTCATAAACCTGGTGTTCCTCTTCGTCCTATCATTTCTTCACGGGGCTCTGTCAGCTATTCTCTTGCCTCCTGGCTCGCTAAAACCCTGACACCTTACCTTGGCACTTTTTCCCCTGCCCACCTTCGTCACTCTCAGGACTTCATAGAAAGACTGCGCCTGCAACCCTCTTGTAAGATGCTTAGTCTTGATGTCGACTCTCTGTTCACTAATGTTCCGCTCGATGACGTTCTCTCTTTCCTTAGACGGAAGGCGTCAGAGGGCCTCCTTCCTCTCCCACTTCCCACTGACGTTTTCCTCGATCTCATTAGACTCTGTGTTGAATCTAACTCTTTCTCTTTTAACGGTAAATATTACACTCAAACTTTCGGTGTCGCTATGGGTTCCCCTCTCTCCCCTGTTCTTGCTAATTTCTACATGGAATACTTCGAAACTGTTCTTCTTCCTTCTATTGATACTCGTCCCTCTCTCTGGCTTCGCTATGTTGATGACATTTTTGCTTTATGGCCTCATGACCTTAATCTTTTCCAGCCTTTCCTCGCCTCTCTTAACAATCTGGCTCCTTCTATCCATTTCAAAGTTGAGTGGGAATCTAATTCCCTCCTTCCTTTTCTTGATGTTCATGTTCACAGCTCTGTGTCTGGGTTCTCTTTCTCTGTCTACCGTAAACCCATGCATAGTGGCATGTACATTCACTTCTTTTCCTACCATCCTCCTTCTGTTAAGAAAAGTGTCCTCGTCTCTCTCTTCCTCCGCGCTCTACGCATCAGCGACCCTCAGTTTCTTGATTCTGAAATTTCCTTTATCTACAAATCATTCTCTCGCCTTGGTTATCCTTTGCATTTCATCAACTCTGCCTACTCTCAAGCTAAACGAAATTTCTTTCATCCTAAACCTGCTTCCAACACTAGTAGCACTGTACTATGCCTTCCCTTCATATCTGAACTCAAAACTTTTACCAATACCTTTCGTCCTCTTGACATTAAACTCGCCTTTCGACAAACTAACACACTTCGTAGCAATCTAGTTCACACTGCTCCTCCTGCTTCTAATGCTGCTGGTGTCTACTCTATTTCCTGTTCATCTTGTCCTCTCCAATACTTTGGCGAAACTGGCCGTACACTGAATGACAGACTTAAAGAACACAAGAGAAGTGTTAAGTCTGCAGACACTAACAATGCTCTCTTCTGCCATGTGAGGGATTCTAATCATCCCATTGATTGGTCTTCCTCCAAAATAATCTTTCCTGCCTCTACTCTACACAGACGCCGTCTTGTAGAATCGGCTCTTATACACAATGTACCCAACATGAACTTGAGTCCTGGCTTTGTTGCTGTGGACTCTTCCCTTTCACAGTACATACTCAAATGCTCTAATCTTTCTAACAAACGTGACTTAACATAAGCTTACCCCTTCCATTTATCTTTCTTTCTCTTTCCTTTTCTTTTTCCTCTCCCCTTTTTCTGTTCATTGTCTTCTCCTACGCTCCCTTGCTATCCTTTTCTTATTCCTATTACTTTCCTTCGGTGGTTATAATGGGAGCTGCCTCGTATGGGCCAATAGGCCTTCTGCAGTTCTCATTATTACTACTATTCTCTACACCTTACTTTCCTCCTCACCTCTCTCTTGCCTATTTATTACCCGTTCTCTATACTCCTCATCAAATATCACAGGAAAAGGTATCGTTATAACCACCCAATACGGCTCACCATAGCTCGTGCTACATGGACACTTCGTCCTGATAGCTAAATCTTTAACAACAACAACAACCTCCTCATCACGGGAGACACTCCTGTCCACGGGCTAACCATAGCCCGTGCTTCTTGCTCACTCCTGTGCCAGGTAAGTTACGGGCTCACCATAGCCCGTGCTACTTGGAACTTGTTCCGAGTAGCTGAATCTATAACAACAACAACACCTCCTCATCACGGGAGACATCTCCTGTCCACGGGCTAACCATAGCCCGTGCTTCTTGCCCAGCTCCTGTGCCAGGTAAGTTACGGGTCACCATAGCCCGTGCTACTTGGAACTTGTTCCGAGTAGCTGAATCTATAACACAACAACAACCTCCTCATCCGTCAGTCACGGGAGAGACATCTCCCGCCAACACATCACAAGGCACAGTGTTTGGGTCACAATGCGACCCAAACGTCTTAAGGTCAGAGCGACTCCACTTGACGGTCATGCTATCGGAAAAAGCAATATCTTAAAGGTCCTGAAGGACGTAACTGGCCTCAAACCCGCTGACATTAGTCAGGAAGGTGAAGATATCGTGCTCTACTTTTCATGTGAGAGGAAGTCCTAACGATGTCCTTCTTCGCAAAGAGCACCACCTACATCTTCACTTCCCACGTCAGTTCCTGGCCGGAAGAACTGTTTTTACCAGCAGGACCAGCCAGTGGATTGCTGAGCGACCTCAACATCATATCATGGTCAATATTGAGGACGAAAATCCAAACCTGTCGGTATTCAACCTGGAGTTCTGCAACACCGACAAACATCAATGAAGATTATTTCACCACCATAGCTGCGGCCACCCAGGCTGCCACACAAGGATTCTACTGCTTCGGCTTAAAAATACCACCCCACCAAATAAAAAGGAACGATACCATGAGATCCAGCAGTGCTTTAAGTGCTACGAGCTCAAAAACAGCACCCTGTCCAGAGGTGCAGCCTGTGCGCACTGGACCATCACTACTCCATATGCAGGCAACACTCCATCGCTGCTTGCTCTGTGATGGCAATCATCCGCAATTTCCTACCGCTGCCCCCGCAGACAGGAAAGCATCAAGGCCCAGTTGAAGCCAAGAGAAACACCTTTCTACCTCCTCGACCAGAGCCCCAAGCGTTCAACCCACCACCTTAGCTCTCACTAATCGACCAGAAGACTTTCCGGTCTTACCAACATGTGGCTCCTCCCAGCAGGCGACACAGCCTTCTCATTGGGGACCCAAGGTCCCACAGGCTCCTTCACAGCCCCCTGCATCACGTGCAGGCATTATCCCTGGTCTTAAACTAGCGGAAAGGCTTGCAGGACCTGACAACCAGCGCTTTGTTAGTGAACTGAACGCATTATACATAGACAATGGCCTGGCCCCCATCATAGCCACTAGCGTAAATCTCACTGCCTCCTCTACCACTCCGAGACTACCACCAGGACGACCGTGCGGTCAACTTCAACACCGACTCCAGAACCGCCCATGACCCGGCGACACAAACAGAGGTAATTCCTTCTCCAGCTCCCAACACTCCTACCATCACAGTCTCAGCAGCCGCGCTAGCAGACGTGCTGTCTACAAACGATAACAGCACCACCAGCGCTCCTGAAATAGCTACAACCACCATCAACGACATCTAAGCCTACCTAAGGCTGCGAGGCGAAAGACAAAAACACCACTACGGAGTTTACGGACTCCTCAGACGAGGAAATCATAGTAGGAGCTCCAGCGCCGCATCACAAATACGACACATACACGGTTCAAGACTTCCTCATGAGGCCACGTCACCAAACTCCACGACAGCACTACTCAGCCAAAGTCGCAGGCAAAGAAAAAACGGAAAACCTAGAGGTCGACACTAATCACACCAGCTCCATAACTGGTATAGCCAGCTCTCCAGGCTGAAACCAGCATGAAGACCCCATCCATCGCCAGATCTCTAGTATCAGCTACTGTACAGATAATGGCTCCAAAGAGCCTCCACTTACGGGCTCACCATAGCCCGTGCTACTGGAACTTATTGTTCTGAGTAGCGAATCTTAAACAACAACAACACAC
>WNGS01033887.1:89414-102710 GCA_020271785.1 Procambarus virginalis | reverse complement strand
TTTTAAGGTGACCCTTTAGCGAGTAATTTTCCAGGATAGACACAACAACCGAGTTTTTAAGGTGACCCTTTAGCGAGTAATTTTCCAGGATAAACACCCTACCTTTTTAAGGGAACCCTTCAAAACAGGAATTGGCCAAGAAACCAAACTTCCTCGCTAACCATCATCCCCACTACTTGACAGTACATAAAAAAGCAGTATAATAAGCAATGTACTTGATAGTCTCAAATAAATAATGCAATAACATGACAGGCAAGTTAGAAATAAATCTGGAATTCTCTATCATGACATTTTCAAACTCAAATAATATATTGAAGTACAAAATCTTTGAGTGAAAGCTGAAAGCAACACTCAAAATCAACATCTCTTCAACAACATGCAGTAAGCCAAGAATGAGGCAACGTACACGGTAAATATCTGTTTTCGTGTGTCAAGTATCGACAGAGTTCAACATGTTGAGTTAATAATGGTGCAAAATTTCAACATAGATGCCAGCACCGCTACAAGAAGCTTCCCCCCCCCCCTCCTCCCTCCATTCCGCTTGCAGCAACAAATAAGTTTTATTTCCGAATATATATATTGTAATCATATTATCACATTCCTTAATACACATTTATCATATAATAAAATATGTGAAAATCTGTAATTTTCTTATATTAAGTATGCAATACTTAAAAATTTGGTTCTCGTATATTGGCGTTCGACTGGAGAACTACCACGAAAACTGTCACATTCTGCCTTGTGGGCAGAGAAGATGAGACTTGAGATTACTGAATTAAAACTAAACGTAATATGCAATTAAGTTATATAGGGAAACATGTGGAAAAGATGGCCACTAAGGTTAATGCCAGCTTGAAGTTACAGGCACTCCTACTTGAGCAGCAATTATTACCAAACGGCTATTAAAGGCTAAGCAATTATGATACTAAAGTCATGGGAAGGTGTGTCCTAGACTTAGCCTCGCCTAACAAAGATAAAATAAGGATGTGATTAGGAGCAGATTATATGACAACATTTGTAAAAAAATATTTTTTTGAGAATGTCGGGAGAAGTGATAGAAGCTGTGGACATGACATGGCTATATACAAGCAAAAATTATATATAGGAGAGATTTGCCCTATTTCTCGAGGTGTGTACACAGAGTTCACCTTAGTCTTAGACGATGTTCAGGACTCAAGTATACTTACTGGTTGGTCAGTAAGGTATTGTGCTGGCCTTAATATCCAGCAAGAGATCCAAAGACCTTAAGCCCATCTCCCCCCCTCCCCCCCCCAAAAAAAAACTATCCTGCTATCAATAACTATTTGTTCATTTCCTTATTAAACACTAACAAACCCCAAATGTCCAGTAAACATTATAACAGTAAGAAAACAACGAGAACTATTATAGAACATCTCTGACTCACGATCACTACAACTTTCTCTGGTGACTGTATTGGAGTACATAACGCCTCAATTCACAATAAAAAAAACGTCACGGGATGCATCTAATTCCCCCATACACATCATAGTGTGTGTATTTTGGGAGCCCACATACAGCAGTTCGAGTCCATTGTATTACCTCAATATTTCTCATGTATAACAAGTCTCTACTATAACGTAACCTGGAAACATATATTTTAACATTAAATCCATTTCACATATCACCAGTTAACTGTTGTCCTGTTTCTTTAATATTGTTAAAAGGTTTAGCAAATAGTATGTCACCAGTCCAGTCCCTCATGCTACTCCACACACCAGTGCTGTCCCTCATGCCTCTCCACACACCAGTGCTGTCCCTCATGCCTCTCCACACACCAGTCCCCTCATGCCACTCCACACATCAATCCAGCCCCCTCATGCCACTTTTCACATCAGTCCAGTCTTTTATGCCCCTCCACACACACATTCCACTCCATGCCACTCCACTCCACACAGTCTTGATGCCACTCCACAAACCAATCCAGTCTCTCATGCCGCCCTACACACCAGTCCAGTCCCTCATGCTACTCCACACACCAGTCCAGTCTCTCATGCCACTCCACACACCAGTCTAATCCCTATAGCCACTCCACAAACCAGTCTAATCCCTATAGCCACTCCACAAACCAGTCCAGTTCTCTCATGGACTCCACACAACAGTCCAGCCCTTCATGCCACTCCACACAATATTCCAGTCCCGTCATGGCACTCAACACACCAGTCCCGTTTCTAATGCCTCACCACACACCAATCCAGATCCTCATCCACTCCACACACCAATCCAGTCTCTCATGAAACCTTCACCTGTGCTTCAACAGTTCAGTCCCTCATGCCACTCCACACACCAGTCCAGCCCTTCATGCCACTCCACACACTATTCCAGTCAACTCATGCCACTCTACACATCAGTTCTGTTCTTAATGATACATAACACACCAGTCCAGTCCCTCATGCCTCTCCACACACCAGTCCCCTCATGCCTCTCCACACACCAGTCCAGTCCCTCATGACACTCCACACACCAGTCCAGTCCCTCATGACACTCCACACACCAGTCCAGTCCCTCATGCCTCTCCACACACCAGTCCAGTCCCCTCATGACACTGCATACACCAGTGTTGTTCTTCATGCCACTCTACATACCATTACAGTTTTTCATGCCACTCTAAACACCAGTCCAGTCCCCTCATGCCACTCTAAACACCAGCTGAAACTCGACACAATCAGCAACAAGAATCAGACAAGAAAGAGAGGGGTGGGCAGACTGCACTTTTTTGGATTGGGAGGAAGCCTTTGACACAGTGCCACACCAGAGACTAGTGCGAAAGCTGGAGATGCAGGCAGGAGTGAAAGGTACTCCATTGGATAAGGGAGTAACTAAGTAACAGAAGGCAGCGAGTCACTGTGCGGGATGAGGTCTCAGATTGGCGAGACGTCACCAGTGGGATCCTACAGGGTTCAGTCCTTGGACCCATACTGTTTCTTATATATGTAAATGATCTTCCAGATGGAATAGAATCATTCCTCTCATTGCTTGCTGATGATGCAAAAATTATGAGGAGGGTTAAGACGGAGCAAGACAGTTTGAGACTACAAGATGACCTAGACACACTGCATGAATGGTTCAACAAATGGCTACTAAAGTTCAACCCAAGTAAATGTAAGGTAATGAAACTAGGCAGTGGAAACAGGAGGCCAGACACAGGATACAGAATTGGAGATGAAGTACTTCATGAAACGGACAGAG
Organism: Procambarus virginalis; assembly: GCA_020271785.1. Classification (NCBI taxonomy): domain Eukaryota; kingdom Metazoa; phylum Arthropoda; class Malacostraca; order Decapoda; family Cambaridae; genus Procambarus; species Procambarus virginalis. The sequence continues at coordinate 99,503 of WNGS01033887.1, read as the reverse complement.
AGAAGGATCTAGGAGTTGATATCACACCAACCCTGTCTCCTGAATCCCACATAAAAAAATAACATCTTCGGCGTATGCGAGGTTGGCTAACATCAGAACTTCCTTCAAGAACCTATGTAAGGAATGTTGACCAGACCTCACACTAGAAGTTGAAGGGACGACGACGTTTCGGTCCGTCCTGGACCATTCTCAAGTCGCTTGTGATGAGGAGGTAGAGAACGGGTAATAAATAGGCAAGAGAGAGGTGAGGAGGAAAGTAAGGTGAGGAGAATAGTAGTAATAATGAGAACTGCAGAAGGCCTATTGGCCTATTGCCTATAGGCCTATTGGCTAAGAGAAGTGTTAAGTCTGCAAACACTAACAATGCTCTCTTCTGCCATGTGAGGGATTCTAATCATCCCATTGAATGACAGACTTAAGGAACACAAGAGAAGTGTTAAGTCTGCAGACACTAACAATACTCTCTTCTGCCATGTGAGGAATTCTAATCATCCCATTGAATGACAGACTTAAGGAACACAAGAGAAGTGTTAAGTCTGCCGACACTAACAATGCTCTCTTCTGCCACGTGAGGGATTCTCATCATCCCATTGAATGACAGACTTAAGGAACACAAGAGAAGTGTTAAGTCTGCAGACACTAACAATGCTCTCTTCTGCCATGTGGGGGATTCTAATCATCCCATTGATTGGTCTTCCTCCAAAATAATCTTTCCTGCCTCTACTCTTCACAGACGCCGTCTTGTAGAATCGGCTCTTATACACAATGTACCCAACATGAACTTGAGTCCTGGCTTTGTTGCTGTGGACTCTTCCCTTTCACAGTACATACTCAAATGCTCTAATCTTTCTAACAAACGTGACTTAACATAAGCTTACCCCTTCCATTTATCTTTCTTTCTCTTTCCTTTTCTCTTTCTCCTCTCCCCTTTTTCTGTTCATTGTCTTCTCCTACGCTCCCTTGCTATCCTCTTCTTATTCCTATTACTTTTCCTTCGGTGGTTATAATGGGAGCTGCCTCGTATGGGCCAATAGGCCTTCTGCAGTTCTCATTATTACTACTATTCTCCTCACCTTACTTTCCTCCTCACCTCTCTCTTGCCTATTTATTACCCGTTCTCTACCTCCTCATCTGAGAATAATTTGCATGATGTCATCATTCATACCGACTCTAAATCTTCGCTCCAGGCATTGTTATCCAGTCAGCACAGAGATAATATACAACAACTCCTCACAGAAATTCAACATATGGGAAAAGAAGCCCATAATCGAGGGTTGTCAATCACTCTAAATTGGATACCAAGTCACAGTGGCATAGATGGTAATGGAAAGGCAGACTCACTAGCAAAAACTGCCACTGCTCTACCTGTTGTACAGGTTCAAATACCTCCAAGTTTCTCACAGATAAAGGAGCAAATCAAGAGGAAACTATTCTCAACCATCAAAGGTCGACACAGAGCCAAAGTAGCGGAAGGAAGATCCACTGCGATATGGTACGAACAAGCCACTGGCTACTCCTCTTTCAAGCCTGGCAAAAAGATATCCAGAGACATTGCAGTAGCCATACACAGATTCAGGCTTGGTTACAAGTGCTGCTGGGAGGTAATGAACCCAATAGTTAAAGAGTGTCACATATGTGAAACTGAAGCAGAGGCGCCACTGTTGCACTACTTACTGGAATGTGAAGCTACTGAACCCCTGCGCATCAAACTCAACATTAATCTAACGACAGCAGCTGCATTAGATGCACATTCCACCGCGACTACAATGATTAGAAAAGCCGTTGAGGAATGGGACTCATTAGTGAGCATTCTGCATCTACATCCACCACCAAGATAATGTTAATAAAACAAGAATAAAACCAGTGCACTAAAACAGAAGCTATAAATAAACAGGAAAAAAGAGAAATCCCTTCCTCCATTTTAAACTTAGACCCAAATATCACAGGAAAAAGGTTATCATGTATAACCAAACTCAAATACGGGCTCACCATAGCTCGTGCTACATGGACACTTCGTCCTGAGTAGCTAAATCTTTAACAACAACAACAACCTCCTCATCACAAGCGACTTGATAATGGTCCAGGACGGACCGAAACGTCGTCGTCCCTTCAACTTCTAGTGTGTGGTCTGGTCAACATACTTCAGCCACGTTATTGTGACTCTTCGCCTGCATATGGATACCACACGTACGCGTCTTACTCTGTTTAATTTCTTCGATGCTCTACCTTCCTTCAAACGGCCTTTTCGCGCCTTTGAATCTTCCCTTCTTGCCGCCAAGCGTCGAAAGAATCAGCTCAGATTTCTTAAAGATTGTCTTGCTGAGCAAGTTCTCCCTCTTTCTTTATCTCACTTTCTCCAGTTCAACACTTTGGGATCTCCTTTCCCTGAACATGCGCGCCTTCTTCTTCAAGAACTTATTCATGCTACCTCCCTGCAAGTTGACGAGGCTTTTCTTGCTGTTCGTCAACAGCAACGTTTTCTGTCCTCTTCTCTTCCCAGTGATCTATGCAATATCATTTTTCCAATTGCATTTAACACTGCTCACGTTTCCTCTTCCCACCACTCCTCCACACTACACAACAAACTTCAACGCCTGATCTCCAACAGTCCTTGGGCCAAATACTCTCTCTCTGACTGTTACTAACCTTTCGTCCTACTTTCTTTCTAAGCACCAGCAAGAACTTCTTGGTCTTGGTCTGTCTTTTGCTACTTCCCCTGGCCCACGCTGTGGCATTGATCTCATTAGTTCCTTTGACAGGTTTGTCAATTCTAACTCTAGTACTCTTTCGGACCTGTCTGCCTTTAGAGGGGCCCTCATCCCCGTTCTTGACAGCTTGTTTTCTAAAAATCACCACTTTCCTCGTCGCTTCCAGCTTGCCCTTGCCTCCCTAAAATCTAACAACTCTATTCTTATCCTTCCGTCCGACAAAGGCAATTCGGTGGTTGTCCTTGACCGTGAAGACTACCTCCAGAAAGCAGATGTCTTGCTCTCTGACTCTCGCACTTATGCTCCTCTGACTTCTAACCCTTTGGATCGCCTCAAAACTTCCTTTAACCGCAAACTAAGACAGCTCTCTAGTCTTTGCCCTCCTGACTTTGATCTCATTAAGCGTTTCGTGTCATCTGCCCTTCTCTTCCTTATTTCTATGGTCTTCCTAAGACTCATAAACCTGGTGTTCCTCTTCGTCCTATCATTTCTTCACGGGGCTCTGTCAGCTATTCTCTTGCCTCCTGGCTTGCTAAAACCCTGACACCTTACCTTGGCACTTTTTCCCCTGCCCACCTTCGTCACTCTCAGGTCTTCATAGAAAGACTGCGCCTGCAACCCTCTTGTAAGATGCTTAGTCTTGATGTCGACTCTCTGTTCACTAATGTTCCGCTCGATGACGTTCTCTCTTTCCTTAGACGGAAGGCGTCAGAGGGCCTCCTTCCTCTCCCACTTCCCACGGACGTTTTCCTCGATCTCATTAGACTCTGTGTTGAATCTAACTCTTTCTCTTTTAAGGGTAAATATTACACTCAAACTTTCGGTGTCGCTATGGGTTCCCCTCTCTCCCCTGTTCTTGCTAATTTCTACATGGAATACTTCGAAACTGTTCTTCTTCCTTCTATTGATACTCGTCCCTCTCTCTGGCTTCGCTATGTTGATGACATTTTTGCTTTATGGCCTCATGACCTTAATCTTTTCCAGCCTTTCCTCGCCTCTCTTAACAATCTGGCTCCTTCTATCCATTTCAAAGTTGAGTGGGAATCTAATTCCCTCCTTCCTTTTCTTGATGTTCATGTTCACAGCTCTGTGTCTGGGTTCTCTTTCTCTGTCTACCGTAAACCCATGCATAGTGGCATGTACATTCACTTCTTTTCCTACCATCCTCCTTCTGTTAAGAAAAGTGTCCTCGTCTCTCTCTTCCTCCGCGCTCTACGCATCAGCGACCCTCAGTTTCTTGATTCTGAAATTTCCTTTATCTACAAATCATTCTCTCGCCTTGGTTATCCTTTGCATTTCATCAACTCTGCCTACTCTCAAACTAAACGAAATTTCTTTCATCCTAAACCTGCTTCCAACACTAGTAGCACTGTACTATGCCTTCCCTTCATATCTGAACTCAAAACTTTTACCAATACCTTTCGTCCTCTTGACATTAAACTCGCCTTTCGACAAACTAACACACTTCGTAGCAATCTAGTTCACACTGCTCCTCCTGCTTCTAATGCTGCTGGTGTCTACTCTATTTCCTGTTCATCTTGTCCTCTCCAATACTTTGGCGAAACTGGCCGTACACTGAATGACAGACTTAAAGAACACAAGAGAAGTGTTAAGTCTGCAGACACTAACAATGCTCTCTTCTGCCATGTGAGGGATTCTAATCATCCCATTGATTGGTCTTCCTCCAAAATAATCTTTCCTGCCTCTACTCTTCACAGACGCCGTCTTGTAGAATCGGCTCTTATACACAATGTACCCAACATGAACTTGAGTCCTGGCTTTGTTGCTGTGGACTCTTCCCTTTCACAGTACATACTCAAATGCTCTAATCTTTCTAACAAACGTGACTTAACATAAGCTTACCCCTTCCATTTATCTTTCTTTCTCTTTCCTTTTCTTTTTCCCCTCTCCCCTTTTTCTGTTCATTGTCTTCTCCTACGCTCCCTTGCTATCCTTTTCTTATTCCTATTACTTTTCCTTCGGTGGTTATAATGGGAGCTGCCTCGTATGGGCCAATAGGCCTTCTGCAGTTCTCATTATTACTAATATTCTCCTCACCTTACTTTCCTCCTCACCTCTCTCTTGCCTATTTATTACCCGTTCTCTACCTCCTCATCAAATATCACAGGAAAAAGGTTATCATGTATAACCAAACTCAAATACGGGCTCACCATAGCTCGTGCTACATGGACACTTCGTCCTGAGTAGCTAATCTTTAACAACAACAACAACCTCCTCATCACGGGAGACATCTCCTGTCCACGAGGCTAACCATAGCCCGTGCTTCTTGCTCAGCTCCTGTGCCAGGTAAGTTACGGGCTCACCATAGCCCGTGCTACTTGGAACTTGTTCCGAGTAGCTGAATCTATAACAACAACAACAACCTCCTCATCACGGGAGACATCTCCTGTCCACGAGGCTAACCATAGCCCGTGCTTCTTGCCCAGCTCCTGTGCCAGGTAAGTTACGGGCTCACCATAGCCCGTGCTACTTGGAACTTGTTCCGAGTAGCTGAATCTATAACAACAACAACAACCTCCTCATCCGTCAGTCACGGGAGAGACATCTCCCGCCAACACATCACAAGGCACAGTGTTTGGGTCACAATGCGACCCAAACGTCTTAAGGTCAGAGCGACTCCACTTGACGGTCATGCTATCGGAAAAAGGAATATCTTAAAGGTCCTGAAGGACGTAACTGGCCTCAAACCCGCTGACATTAGTCAGGAAGGTGAAGATATCGTGCTCTACTTTTCATGTGAAGAGGAGCTAGAAAAACTCCTCACTAACGATGTCCTTCTTTGCAAAGAGCACCACCTACATCTTCACTTCCCACGTCAGTTCCTGGCCGGAAGAACTGTTTTTACCAGCAGGACCAGCCAGTGGATTGCTGAGCGACCTCAACATCATATCATGGTCAATATTGAGGACGAAAATCCAAACCTGTCGGTATTCAACCTGGAGTTCTGCAACACCGACAAAACATCAATGACGATTAATTTCACCACCATAGCTGCGGCCACCCAGGCTGCCACACAAGGATTCTACTGCTTCGGCTTAAAAATACCACCCCACCAAATAAAAAAGGAACGATACCATGAGATCCAGCAGTGCTTTAAGTGCTACGTGCTCAAAAGTCAGCACCCTGTCCAGATGTGCAGCCTGTGCGCACTGGACAATCACTACTCCATATGCAAGGCAACACTCCATCGCTGCTTGCTCTGTGATGGCAATCATCCCGCAATTTCCTACCGCTGCCCCCGCAGACAGGAAACCATCAAGGCCCAGGTTGAAGCCAAGAGAAACAACCTTTCTACCTCCTCGACCAGAGCCCCAAGCGTTCAACGCACCACCTTAGCTCTCACTAATCGACCAGAAGACTTTCCGGTCTTACCAACATGTGGCTCCTCCCAGCAGGCGACACAGCCTTCTCATTGGGGACCCAAGGTCCCACAGGCTCCTTCACAGCCCCCTGCATCACGTGCAGGCATTATCCCTGGTCTTCTTAAACTAGCGGAAAGGCTTGCAGGACCTGACAACCAGCGCTTTGTTAGAGAACTGAACGCACTATACATAGACAATGGCCTGGCCCCCATCATAGCCACTAGCGTAAATCTCACTGCCTCCTCTACCACTCCGGAGACTACCACCAGGACGACCGTGCGGTCAACTTCAACACCGACTCCAGAACCGCCCATGACCCGGGCGACACATACAGAGGTAATTCCTTCTCCAGCTCCCAACACTTCTACCATCACAGTCTCAGCAGCCGCGCTAGCAGACGTGCTGTCTACAAACGATAACAGCACCACCAGCGCTCCTGAAATAGCTACAACCACCAATCAACGAAATCTAAGCCTACCTAAGGCTGCGAGGCGAAAGACAAAAACACCCACTACGGTGGTTACGGACTCCTCAGACGAGGAAATCATAGTAGGAGCTCCAGCGCCGCATCACAAATACGACACATACACGGTTCAAGACTTCCTCATGGAGGCCACGTCACCAAACTCCAGCGACAGCACTACTCAGCCAAAGTCGCAGGCAAAGAAAAAACGGAAAACCTAGAGGTCGACACTAATCACACTAGCTCCATAACTGGTATAGCCAGCTCTCCAGGCTGAAAACCAGCATGAAGACCCCGATCCATCGCCAGATCTCTAGTATCAGCTACTGGTACAGATAATGGCTCCAAAGTGCCTCCACTTACGGGCTCACCATAGCCCGTGCTACTGGAACTTATTGTTCTGAGTAGCGAATCTTAAACAACAAAAACAACAACAACCTCCTCATCACAAGCGACTTGAGAATGGTCCAGGACGGACCGAAACGTCGTCGTCCCTTCAACTTCTAGTGTGTGGTCTGGTCAACATACTTCAGCCACGTTATTGTGACTCTTCGCCTGCCTATGTAAGGAATCATTCTGAACCTTGTATTCCACATTTGTAAGACCAATCCTGGACTATGCGGCCCCAGCATGGAGCCCGTACCTTGTCAAGCACAAGACGAAGCTTGAAAAAGTTTAGAAATATGCCACTAGGCTAGTCCCAGAACTAAGAGGCATGCGTTACGAAGAAAGGCGGCGAGAAATGCACCTCACGACACTAGAAGACAGAAGAGTAAGGGGAGACATGATCACTACCTACAACATTCTCAGAGGGATTGACAGGGTTGATAAAGCTAAACTGTTTAACACGGGTGGTACGCGAACAAGGGGACACAGGTGGAAACTGAGTACCCAAATGAGTCACAGGGACGTTAGAAAGAACTTTTTCAGTGTCAGAGTAGTTAACAGATGGAATGCACTAGGCAGTGATGTGGTGGAGGCTGACTCCATGCACAGTTTCAAATGTAGATATGATAGAGTCCAGTATGCTCAGGAATCTGTACGTCAGTTGATTGACAATTAAGAGGCGGGACCAAAGAGCGAGAGCTAAACCCCCCCGCAAGCACAATTAGGTGAGTACAATAGCACTTAATGCCTTAATGGCACTCCACATACTAGTCCATTCCCTCATGTCATTCCAAACACCAATCCAGTCCCCTAATGGCACTCCATACACCAGTTCATTCACTTCATGCCACTACACACGCCAGTACTGTCCCCTCATGCCACTTCATACACCAATCCAGTCCTTCATGCTACTCCACACACCAGTCCAGTACACTCATGCCACTGTAAACACCAGCTGCAACTCTGCACAATAGTCTTCCTAATAGCACTCCACACACCAGTCAAGCCCTTCATGCCACTCCACACACCAGTCTGTTCCCTCATGCCACTCCACACACCAGTCCATCGTCCTCATGCCGTTCCACACACCATTCCAGTTCTTTCATGCCACTCCAGATACCAGTCCAGTCCCTCATGCCACTCTACACACCAGTCCAGTCCCGCATGCCACTCCACACACCAGTCCAGTCCCTCATGCCACTCCACACACCAGTCCAGTCCAGCATGCCACTCCACACACCAGTCCAGTACCTCATGCCACTCCACACACCAGTCCAGTACCTCATGCCACTCTACACACCTAGCCAGGCCCTTCATGCCACTCTACTTATTATTGCATCTTAACATGCCACTCCACACACACCAATCCAGTCCCCTCATTGCACTCCACACACTATTCCAGGCCCCCCATGCCATTCCACACACCAGTCCATTCCCTCTTGCCACTTCACACACTAACCCAGTCACCTCATGATACTCAACACACCAGTCCAGCCCCTAATGCCACTCTGCACACCAGTCCAGTCTCCTCATACTACTCTGCACACCAGTCCAGGTCTCTCAAGCCATTCCACACACCAGTCCAGTCCCCTCATGCCATTCCACACACCAGTCCAGTCCCCTCATGCCATTCCACACACCAATCCAGCCCTTCATTCTACTCCATATTCCAGTCCAGTCCTCTCATGCCACTCCACAAACAGTCCAGCCCCCACCACAACATTCTCCAAGAGGAACCAAATCTAGTCTTGTCAGAATGGCTTATTCACATAAAAAATGTAATTCATAATAAATGCAAACAGTATCAGATCTATATCTGCAATACCAGATGATTGAGGTGTTGATGGTCGCATCGTGGAGGTCTGCTAGTAGTATATTTAGAGCCAGATAGGGACACTTAACAAACAATGGGAGGTACTTATCAAGCAATGGACTCAGAGGCGGGGAGCCAGATAGGCCCACTTATCATACAATGGAATCAGAGGCGGTGTGCCAGATAGACCCACCTCAAATTTAGTCTACGGTGAGCTCGCACCATATTTCACTTACTCTGGGTATCTCCTTAAACACCTTGTCATTATTTAGGGCTAATTAAAGGAAATATAATTGAACAAGACTGAATGGTCCCTTCAGGACTATACGCATATATGTCTGGGGGCTATATAGGATATATACTCAAAATAAATGAGGGTGAAAAGAAATAATACTTGTTTTATACAATATATTAACAGGGTTAAAAAAAACATTAAATAATTGATTAAATGCTTTGTTAGGTAAAAAATACACAAAATATATAAGTAATTATGTTAGTTAATAATTGTAGTTTACAGTGTGCTCCTGACATATTTCACTTACTACAGCTCTACCCCCCCCCTTATCCCTCGTCCCCCTCCACCTCCCCATCCTCATCTGAGTAGAATTCTGACGTCTCTTCGTCACTGATGAGTGGGGAAGGTCTTGACCCCCATCCTCCCCTCTTGGAGGTGTGGGGGCAGTTGGGTGGACACCTTTTGGCTGAGTTTCCTCCTCTCTCTCATCGGAAGTGTTCTGGAAAGAGATGGTGGAAATAATTTATAGTGATTAAAGGTTTTTTATAGGATTATATATTTATTATAAAATATTCTATTTTTTTCTCTAAGAACAACTAGTACATACCTCTCCCCCTGCAGGAGTAGCCTTGTGTCCTCTTCAGCAGGCATCGTCAATTAGACTACATAACAGCATCTTGTTTGGGGCAGACCCTCCACGTAGAATTACTACTCTACAAGTGTGGACGGGTCCCAAGAACTGTACTGAAGAAAACATAAGAGGTGAAATAGAGGATATACAAACTTTTTTTTTATTGAGGAAATAAACATAAAATAAATCTATTAGCAGAAAGTGAGGGTAATACTAACCAGGTCCTTCAAGGACTTCAATTTTCCCAGCAGGTGTTTTTTTTTGAGAGACACCTTCAATTTCGTAGGAGGAAGACAGTCTTCTGAGGGGGTGGGGCTTGGGGGGGGAGGGCTTTTTATATAGAGGCTACACTCCTTGTTAGGTAGGTTGCCTAGCGAACAAAATATTCTCTACACCACCTATAAGAACCAACTCCTATACCTCTACAAAATGTCCTAACACAATGATGTTTCATAGGAAAATATCGTCT
>WNGS01033887.1:63249-83842 GCA_020271785.1 Procambarus virginalis | reverse complement strand
ACCTCTTAACCTAACCTAACACTTTCATAGGTTCAGGTTAGGTGGTTAGCCCGAAAAAAGGTTAGGTTAGGTTAGGTAATTTAGGTAGGTTAGGTCCGTAGCTGAAAAAACAATTAAGTTCATGAAAATCTGGCTGTTATTAGGCAATCGGACCTTGCATATGTAGGGCTGAGAAGCGTGCGCTTCTGGCTACAGTAGTTATGATATTAGTATATATATATCTTATTAACTGATATATATATATATAACTAATCAATATACATATATATATCATTAAAAAAAAAAAATTATATATATATATATATTATTAACTGTATAGATATATAATATATATATATATATATATTATTATGAATCTATATTGTACCTAGTAGCCGTAACGCACCTTCTCAGCCTACTATGGCAAGGTTCCCGATTTGCCTAATAACAGCACAGTTTCATGAATTATGTTCCATGAATACATCCTTTCAAAAGGCTCAGCAGCAGCTTTTAGCCCCAGGCCCCAAGTGTCTCTGAGGCAATGGGGACACAATTTGTAGTGGTTGCTCAAGGTCTCCTGTATTTCGTGACTTGGCCGCTCCCATGAGGCGGCTCCTCCTTGCTTGAGTAAGTACGACTGAATCAACATAGGTATTGGTCTAGAGTTGAAAGCAAGTGTAGTCCACCACACACAACTCGTCTACCTGTCTTCCAGGGGTCACCACCGTCGGTCTGGGCGACCCAAACAGGCCTCATCAGGGTTGGGGACAATTAGGTAACGGGGGCTCCTCTCTCCTGCTGGACTAACTGGTGTGGTAAGGCTTCTCTTAATTATTAAGCCATTGACCTCGCCGTGTATTTCATGTATCCTCCTGTCCTTTTCAGATAAAGGCCATGCCGTCCTATCCTGTCGGTCCTGTCCTCGCCTAAAATACACCTGTATGTCGGGTGGGTGGATTGGGGCAGACGAGAAGAGAGCCACGGCACATTCGGTGGGCCTGCGGGGGTGTAGGGCGGGTGCGCGGTTGCGCCTGAACATGGGGTTGCTAATAGGATATCGCCCTGCATGGGGAGCTCTAAAGCTCCGGCCATGCAGAAACGAGAAAATAGATACACTCTGGTGACCAAACCACAACCCACCAGACGAAGATGAAGAAACGAAGTTTTGGTCCCGTTCTGGGGATGCATTTCAAGTCGTGTATGTGCTTATAATTGGTCCTAGGACGGACCAAACTGTTGTTCGTTTCTTATCTTCGGGGTGTATTGGTGTAGTCCACTATATCCTCCGTACGTTATCGTGACGTCAGTCGTCTGCATCAGATGCTATAGATATTGGCTGAATCAGGAATAAAAAACAAAAAAAAAAACGACAGAGGAAATTAAAAACAAAAAAAAAATGAAAAAAAAAAAAAGAAAAAAAAAAAAAATAAAAAACTAACAGTTAGCATGAATGAAGTAAGTCATTAATGTGGCAAACTATTGCAGTGGAGTATTCCACAGGCTCTTCCAGGAATCGCCTGTGACTAATTCATGTATATAAACGGATATTAGATTCAGTGATTGAGCAGCACATCATCTGCAAAATAATGCCAAAAAAATAGCTGTTGCAAAACAAATCCAGAACTTGCATAAAACTTCAAGAAGATCTAGACCCTATACATAATAAGCGTCGGCCGAGGGGGGTCATCATGTATGTGGTTGTTAGCCATGGCCTAGGGGCCCCATAACATAGTTAGACTTGGGCTGAGGATCCCATTATGATGAGCCGTCAGTCCGAGGACCCCAGCATATGTGATGAGTCTTCAGGCAGGGACCCCAGACGTGATGAGCCTCGGTCGAGGACCCACATACATGATGAGCCTCGGCCGAGGGCCCTTCAAGTAAATTTTTTGTATTTTCCCACTGAGCATGTAATTTTATCTGCTCTTATGTAGTAATTTGTAATAAGTCCTTTTCCATTCACGCCTTTTTATTCGTTTATAAACACAAAAGGTGAACTGTGTTTTCATAGTCTCACATACGCAATACTCCTGTTCGGGGACCTGAGTTTGGGAACCTCTGTACTATGTTACTGAGCCCATTGGCTTGCATGCAAAATCAAACATTCAGAGGATTCTAAATTATATCTAAATTATATTTAATATAGTTATATAGAGGAATATAGGGTTGCGACCGTTACCCTATATACTACTACAATATCACAGAGCATTATATCAACAAAGTTATATGATATACTTCTTGGCACCTACGGTAGAAACGTCGAAGGTAGCAATCGTGAAAATAATGTCCCAGCATACTGAAGAAACTCTTAGTATATGAGCCTAACCTTGGCATTGTTTTAACCTTAAGAATGGTTTAAGTCCTGCACTCTAATCCTGGAAGTTTAAAATTGTACATGCAAACTCCAGAAAACATAATTCTGAGTATTATTATGTGATATAAACGGTAAGGAACTACAACTTTTTCCATATGATTTTATAATTATATAAAAGTGTAATCCACTGAACTTCCTATCTTCCATCCATCACAGGCCTATATTGGAATACCCTCATAGATCTAGTTTAATTTCTGTCCTGAGAAAGTATGAAGAACAACAAGTTCCTGTAAGTTAGTGCTCCACTAGGAATTTCCAAATAAGTAATTATCAAAACCTAAGCACCAAGCCTGGAAATTAGTGAATTTCCATGTGCAATTTGAAAAATTAATGAAGTCATTGTATTGAGACGTATTGGCCAAGAGAGGTTTTGGGGACTTGAGGATCACTCTCTGATTAGGCGTTCCTGTGCCAGGAATGTCCCCAGCAATTGTATGAGGCAAATTTTCCAGTCTGCTGCGGTGAGGCTCCAACCCTCACTTCAAAATCCCTGAAGTATGATGAAGCAGCGGTATTAGGCTGTGGACCAAAGGACTTACTCACATCACAGGTCGTCCCAAATCCAACAGAACCACGGTGAGTTTAAATAATATAAAAACTGCAGCTGTCTATATCCCAGTCATAGATTCCGTCAACAGATGTTTCAGGATTCTGGTGTTGCCAGCTACGTTTGTCGAGGTGATGGCGGCACCGAAGGCGTACTCAGGGAGGCTGGAGGGTTGGTGTAGCAGGTGAGGACGTTGGTCTGGCTTTGTCTTGTAGGACGCGGAGACGACGAAGGTTGGAACTGGCACCTGAGGGCTCCGTCGTGGCACCACGCCTCGCACCACCCCAGAGTGGCGCATCTCATAGCACACTTCAGTGGCCTAACGACTGGTTGGTTTGCTGAACCGTAGAGGTGATCCACGACGACTCGACGGTGACGAGGCGCCACAGCTGAGTGCTCAGCGCTAAAGCTTGCTGAACTACACCACGACCCCCAGAAACACAGGCTTCATTTTAAGATTAACTCGATGCACCTTCCCTCAAGATGTGTTCTGAAGAACAAGCCAATGAAAGAACAGTTCACGGAAATAAATCAACGTCGACGCGTCAATGACCCAGACAATTCCACGTCAGACAATAATAATTTAGATCACATTAGGCCATCAGTGGCGATCAGTAAACTGTCAGCAGTGGAAGTGACATTGCCGTCAGCAGGACTCTCAGCTGAGAAAGTGTGAGATCCACTGATCCTGTGGGTGTTGGCAGGGAGGACAGGCCCTCACAACCTGCAGCTCGTGTAGGCAGCGGGGAACTGGCTAAATACAAGCTGGATCGAGCAGACCTCCACGATGCGACCATCAACACCTCAATCATCTGTATTGCAGATATAGATCTGATACTGTTTGCATTTATTATGAATTACATTTTTTTGTGAATAAGCCATTCTGACAAGACTAGATTGGTTCCTCTTGGAGAATGTTGTGGTGGGGGCTGGACTGTTTGTGGAGTGGCATGAGAGCACTGGACTGGTATATGGAGTAGAATGAAGGGCTGGATTGGTGTGTGAATGGCATGAGGGACTGGACTGGGTGTGTGGAATGGCATGAGGGACTGGACTAGTGTGTGTGGAGTGGCATGAGAGGACTGCACTGGTATATGGAGTCGAATGAGGGCTGGATTGTGTGTGAGTGGCATGAGGGGATGCAATAATAAGTAGAGTGGCATGAAGGGCCTGGCTAGGTGTGTAGAGTGGCATGAGTACTGGACTCAACCCGTCCTCTTAAAAGAACGTCACTTTTGGCACGTTTGCGTGATATGGCCAATTTTCGACGTAATTTGAAATAAATCGACTCACAAAAGTGACGTTCTGTTCCGTTTTCTATTTGAGTCGTCCGGCGTACGCGCAGAGGTTCTGAGAGGGACTCTTTAAATTAACGTTTTTCATAACGTTTTGAAACTTTAAGAGAATTTCCTGCCCACCTAACCTATCAGAGACCCTTAACTTACTGTTGTTGAAAAAAATAATCCCAAATTTATTTTCATATTTTTTTTCATTTTCAAATTACGTCAAATTCGGCCATACGGGCAAACGCCAAATGCGACGTTCTTTTTAAGAGACAGGTTGCTGGACTGGTGTGTGGAGTGGCATGCGGGACTGGACTGGTGTGTGGAGTGGCATGAGGGACTGGACTGGTGTGTGGAGTGGCATGAGGGACTGGACTGGTGTGTGAGTGGCATGAGGGACTGGACTGGTGTGTGGAGTGGCATGAGGGACTGGACTGGTGTGTGGAGTGGCATGAGGGACTGGACTGGGTGTGAGTGGCATGAGGTACTGGACTGGTGTGTGGAGTGGCATGAGGTACTGGACTGGTGTGTGAGTGGCATGAGGACTGGACTGGTGTGTGGAGTGGCATGAGGTACTGGACTGGTGTGTGGAGTGGCATGAGGGACTGGACTGGTGTGTGGAGTGGCATGAGGTACTGGACTGGTGTGTGGAGTGGCATGAGGGACTGGACTGGTGTGTGGAGTGGCATGAGGGACTGGACTGATGTGTGGAGTGGCATGAGGGACTGGACTGATGTATGGTGTCCATGAGAGAACTGGACTGGTACTAGAGATCTGGCGATGGATCGGGGTCTTCATGCTGGTTTTCAGCCTGGAGAGCTGGCTATACCAGTTATGGAGCTAGTGTGATTAGTGTCGACCTCTAGGTTTTCCGTTTTTTCTTTGCCTGCGACTTTGGCTGAGTAGTGCTGTCGCTGGAGTTTGGTGACGTGGCCTCCATGAGGAAGTCTTGAACCGTGTATGTGTCGTATTTGTGATGCGGCGCTGGAGCTCCTACTATGATTTCCTCGTCTGAGGAGTCCGTAACCACCGTAGTGGGTGTTTTTGTCTTTCGCCTCGCAGCCTTAGATAGGCTTAGATTTCGTTGATTGGTGGTTGTAGCTATTTCAGGAGCGCTGGTGGTGCTGTTATCGTTTGTAGACAGCACGTCTGCTAGCGCGGCTGCTGAGACTGTGATGGTAGAAGTGTTGGGAGCTGGAGAAGGAATTACCTCTGTATGTGTCGCCCGGGTCATGGGCGGTTCTGGAGTCGGTGTTGAAGTTGACCGCACGGTCGTCCTGGTGGTAGTCTCCGGAGTGGTAGAGGAGGCAGTGAGATTTACGCTAGTGGCTATGATGGGGGCCAGGCCATTGTCTATGTATAGTGCGTTCAGTTCTCTAACAAAGCGCTGGTTGTCAGGTCCTGCAAGCCTTTCCGCTAGTTTAAGAAGACCAGGGATAATGCCTGCACGTGATGCAGGGGGCTGTGAAGGAGCCTGTGGGACCTTGGGTCCCCAATGAGAAGGCTGTGTCGCCTGCTGGGAGGAGCCACATGTTGGTAAGACCGGAAAGTCTTCTGGTCGATTAGTGAGAGCTAAGGTGGTGCGTTGAACGCTTGGGGCTCTGGTCGAGGAGGCAGAAAGGTTGTTTCTCTTGGCTTCAACCTGGGCCTTGATGCTTTCCTGTCTGCGGGGGCAGCGGTAGGAAATTGCGGGATGATTGCCATCACAGAGCAAGCAGCGATGGAGTGTTGCCTTGCATATGGAGTAGTGATGGTCCAGTGCGCACAGGCTGCACCTCTGGACAGGGTGCTGACTTTTGAGCTCGTAGCACTGCTGGATCTCATGGTATCGTTCCTTTTTTATTTGGTGGGGTGGTATTTTTAAGCCGAAGCAGTAGAATCCTTGTGTGGCAGCCTGGGTGGCCGCAGCTATAGTGGTGAAATTAATCTTCATTGATGTTTTGTCGGTGTTGCAGAACTCCAGGTTGAATACCGACAGGTTTGGATTTTCGTCCTCAATATTGACCATGATATGATGTTGAGGTCGCTCAGCAATCCACTGGCTGGTCCTGCTGGTAAAAACAGTTCTTCCGGCCAGGAACTGACGTGGGAAGTGAAGATGTAGGTGGTGCTCCTTGCGAAGAAGGACATCGTTAGTGAGGAGTTTTTCTAGCTCCTCTTCACATGAAAAGTAGAGCACGATATCTTCACCTTCCTGACTAATGTCAGCGGGTTTGAGGCCAGTTACGTCCTTCAGGACCTTTAAGATATTGCTTTTTCCGATAGCATGACCGTCAAGTGGAGTCGCTCTGACCTTAAGACGTTTGGGTCGCATTGTGACCCAAACACTGTACCTTGTGATGTGTTGGCGGGAGATGTCTCTCCCGTGACTGACGGATGAGGAGGTTGTTGTTGTTGTTATAGATTCAGCTACTCGGAACAAGTTCCAAGTAGCACGGGCTATGGTGAGCCCGTAACTTACCTGGCACAGGAGCTGGGCAAGAAGCACGGGCTATGGTTAGCCTCGTGGACAGGAGATGTCTCCCGTGATGAGGAGGTTGTTGTTGTTGTTATAGATTCAGCTACTCGGAACAAGTTCCAAGTAGCACGGGCTATGGTGAGCCCGTAACTTACCTGGCACAGGAGCTGAGCAAGAAGCACGGGCTATGGTTAGCCTCGTGGACAGGAGATGTCTCCCGTGATGAGGAGGTTGTTGTTGTTGTTAAAGATTTAGCTACTCAGGACGAAGTGTCCATGTAGCACGAGCTATGGTGAGCCCGTATTTGAGTTTGGTTATACATGATAACCTTTTTCCTGTGATATTTGATGAGGAGGTAGAGAACGGGTAATAAATAGGCAAGAGAGAGGTGAGGAGGAAAGTAAGGTGAGGAGAATAGTAGTAATAATGAGAACTGCAGAAGGCCTATTGGCCCATACGAGGCAGCTCCCATTATAACCACCGAAGGAAAAGTAATAGGAATAAGAAAAGGATAGCAAGGGAGCGTAGGAGAAGACAATGAACAGAAAAAGGGGAGAGGGGAAAAAGAAAAGGAAATAGAAAGAAAGATAAATGGAAGGGGTAAGCTTATGTTAAGTCACGTTTGTTAGAAAGATTAGAGCATTTGAGTATGTACTGTGAAAGGGAAGAGTCCACAGCAACAAAGCCAGGACTCAAGTTCATGTTGGGTACATTGTGTATAAGAGCCGATTCTACAAGACGGCGTCTGTGAAGAGTAGAGGCAGGAAAGATTATTTTGGAGGAAGACCAATCAATGGGATGATTAGAATCCCTCACATGGCAGAAGAGAGCATTGTTAGTGTCTGCAGACTTAACACTTCTCTTGTGTTCCTTAAGTCTGTCATTCAGTGTACGGCCAGTTTCGCCAAAGTATTGGAGAGGACAAGATGAACAGGAAATAGAGTAGACACCAGCAGCATTAGAAGCAGGAGGAGCAGTGTGAACTAGATTGCTACGAAGTGTGTTAGTTTGTCGAAAGGCGAGTTTAATGTCAAGAGGACGAAAGGTATTGGTAAAAGTTTTGAGTTCAGATATGAAGGGAAGGCATAGTACAGTGCTACTAGTGTTGGAAGCAGGTTTAGGATGAAAGAAATTTCGTTTAGCTTGAGAGTAGGCAGAGTTGATGAAATGCAAAGGATAACCAAGGCGAGAGAATGATTTGTAGATAAAGGAAATTTCAGAATCAAGAAACTGAGGGTCGCTGATGCGTAGAGCGCGGAGGAAGAGAGAGACGAGGACACTTTTCTTAACAGAAGGAGGATGGTAGGAAAAGAAGTGAATGTACATGCCACTATGCATGGGTTTACGGTAGACAGAGAAAGAGAACCCAGACACAGAGCTGTGAACATGAACATCAAGAAAAGGAAGGAGGGAATTAGATTCCCACTCAACTTTGAAATGGATAGAAGGAGCCAGATTGTTAAGAGAGGCGAGGAAAGGCTGGAAAAGATTAAGGTCATGAGGCCATAAAGCAAAAATGTCATCAACATAGCGAAGCCAGAGAGAGGGACGAGTATCAATAGAAGGAAGAAGAACAGTTTCGAAGTATTCCATGTAGAAATTAGCAAGAACAGGGGAGAGAGGGGAACCCATAGCGACACCGAAAGTTTGAGTGTAATATTTACCGTTAAAAGAGAAAGAGTTAGATTCAACACAGAGTCTAATGAGATCGAGGAAAACGTCAGTGGGAAGTGGGAGAGGAAGGAGGCCCTCTGACGCCTTCCGTCTAAGGAAAGAGAGAACGTCATCGAGCGGAACATTAGTGAACAGAGAGTCGACATCAAGACTAAGCATCTTACAAGAGGGTTGCAGGCGCAGTCTTTCTATGAAGACCTGAGAGTGACGAAGGTGGGCAGGGGAAAAAGTGCCAAGGTAAGGTGTCAGGGTTTTAGCGAGCCAGGAGGCAAGAGAATAGCTGACAGAGCCCCGTGAAGAAATGATAGGACGAAGAGGAACACCAGGTTTATGAGTCTTAGGAAGACCATAGAAATAAGGAAGAGAAGGGCAGATGACACGGAAACGCTTAATGAGATCAAAGTCAGGAGGGCAAAGACTAGAGAGCTGTCTTAGTTTGCGGTTAAAGGAAGTTTTGAGGCGATCCAAAGGGTTAGAAGTCAGAGGAGCATAAGTGCGAGAGTCAGAGAGCAAGACATCTGCTTTCTGGAGGTAGTCTTCACGGTCAAGGACAACCACCGAATTGCCTTTGTCGGACGGAAGGATAAGAATAGAGTTGTTAGATTTTAGGGAGGCAAGGGCAAGCTGGAAGCGACGAGGAATGTGGTGATTTTTAGAAAACAAGCTGTCAAGAACGGGGATGAGGGCCCCTCTAAAGGCAGACAGGTCCGAAAGAGTACTAGAGTTAGAATTGACAAACCTGTCAAAGGAACTAATGAGATCAATGCCACATCGTGGGCCAGGGGAAGTAGCAAAAGACAGACCAAGACCAAGAAGTTCTTGCTGGTGCTTAGAAAGAGAGTAGGACGAAAGGTTAGTAACACAGTCAGAGAGAGAGTATTTGGCCCAAGGACTGTTGGAGATCAGGCGTTGAAGTTTGTTGTGTAGTGTGGAGGAGTGGTGGGAAGAGGAGACGTGAGCAGTGTTAAATGCAATTGGAAAAATGATATTGCATAGATCACTGGGAAAAGAAGAGGACAGAAAACGTTGCTGTCGACGAACAGCAAGAAAAGCCTCGTCAACTTGCAGGGAGGTGGCATGAATAAGTTCTTGAAGAAGAAGGAGGGCATGTTCAGGGAAAGGAGATCCCGAAGTGTTGAACTGGAGAAAGTGAGATAAAGAAAGAGGGAGAACTTGCTCAGCAAGACAATCTTTAAGAAATCTGAGCTGATTCTTTCGACGCTTGGCGGCAAGAAGGGAAGATTCAAAGGCGCGAAAAGGCCGTTTGAAGGAAGGTAGAGCATTGAAGAAATTAAACAGAGTAAGACGCGTACGTGTGGTATCCATATGCAGGCGAAGAGTCACAATAACGTGGCTGAAGTATGTTGACCAGACCACACACTAGAAGTTGAAGGGACGACGACGTTTCGGTCCGTTCTGGACCATTATCAAGTCGCTTGTGATGAGGAGGTTGTTGTTGTTAAAGATTTAGCTACTCAGGACGAAGTGTCCATGTAGCACGAGCTATGGTGAGCCCGTATTTGAGTTTGGTTATACATGATAACCTTTTTCCTGTGATATTTGGGTCTAAGTTTAAAATGGAGGAAGGGATTTCTCTTTTTCCTGTTTATTTATCGCTTCTGTTTTAGTGCACTGGTTTTATTCTTGTTTTATTAACATTATCTTGGTGGTGGATGTAGATGCAGAATGCTCACTAATGAGTCCCATTCCTCAACAGCTTTTCTAATCATTGTAGTCACGGTGGAATGTGCATCTAATGCAGCTGCTGTCGTTAGATTAATGTTGAGTTTGATGCGCAGGAGTTCAGTAGCTTCACATTCCAGTAAGTAGTGCAACAGTGGCGCCTCTGCTTCAGTTTCACATATGTGACACTCTTTAATTTAACTATTGGGTTCATTACCTCCCAGACTGGACTGGTGTGTGGAGTGGCATGAGAGGGCTGGACTGGTGTGTGGAGTGGCATGAGAGAGCTGGACTGGTGTGTGGAGTAGCATGAGAGGGCTGGACTGGTGTGTGGAGTGGCATGAGAGAGCTGGACTGGTGTGTGGAGTAGCATGAGAGGGCTGGACTGGTGTGTGGAGTGGCATGAGAGGGCTGGACTGGTGTGTGGAGTAGCATGAGAGGACTGGACTGGTGTGTGGAGTGGCATGAGAGAGCTGGACTGGTGTGTGGAGTAGCATGAGAGGGCTGGACTGGTGTGTGGAGTGGCATGAGAGGGCTGGACTGGTGTGTGGAGTAGCATGAGAGGACTGGACTGGTGTGTGGAGGGGCATGAGAGAGCTGGACTGGTGTGTGGAGTGGCATGAGAGGGCTGGACTGGTGTGTGGAGTGGCATGAGAGGGCTGGACTGGTGTGTGGAGTAGCATGAGAGGACTGGACTGGTGTGTGGAGTGGCATGAGAGGGCTGGACTGGTGTGTGGAGTAGCATGAGAGGGCTGGACTGGTGTGTGGAGTGGCATGAGAGGCTGGACTGGTGTGTGGAGTAGCATGAGAGGACTGGACTGGTGTGTGGAGGGGCATGAGAGAGCTGGACTGGTGTGTGGAGTGGCATGAGAGGGCTGGACTGGTGTGTGGAGTGGCATGAGAGAGCTGGACTGGTGTGTGGAGTAGCGTGAGAGAGCTGGACTGGTGTGTGGAGTAGCATGAGGGACTGGACTGGTGTGTAGGGCGGCATGAGAGACTGGATTGGTGTGTGGATTGTCATGATCGAGGGGACTTGACTGGTGTGTGGAAAGGAATGATGGGCTGGACTGATGTATGGTGTCCATGAGAGAACTGGACTGGTTTGTGGAGTGGCATCAAGAGTGTGTGGAGTGGAGTGGCATGGAGTGGAATGTGTGTGTGGAGTGGCATAAAAGACTGGACTGATGTGAAAAGTGGCATGAGGGGGCTGGATTGATGTGTGGAGTGGCATGAGGGACTGGACTGGTGTGTGGAGAGGCATGAGGGACTGGACTGGTGACATACTATTTGCTTAACCTTTTAACAATATTAAAGAAACAGGACAACAGTTAACTGGTGATATGTGAAATGGATTTAATGTTAAAATATATGTTTTCAGGTTACATTATAATAGAGACTTGTTATACATGAGAAAATATTGAGATAATACAATGGACTCGAACTGCTGTATGGGGCTCCCAAAATACACACACTATGATGTGTATGGGGGAATTAGATGCATCCCGTGACGTTTTTTTTATTGTGAATTGAGGTGTTATGTACTCCAATACAGTCACCAGAGAAAGTTGTAGTGATCGTGAGTCAGAGATGTTCTATTATAGTTCTCGTTGTTTTCTTACTGTTATAATGTTTACTGGCCATTTGGGGTTTGTTATTGTTTAATAAGGAAATGAACAAATAGTTATTGATAGCAGGATAGTTTTTTTTGGGGGGGGGGGGGGAGGAGATGGCTTAAGGTCTTTGGATCTCTTGCTGGATATTAAGGCCAGCACAATACCTTACTGACCAACCAGTAAGTATACTTGAGTCCTGAACATCGTCTAAGACTAAGGTGAACTCTGTGTACACACCTCGAGAAATAGGGCAAATCTCTCCTATATATAATTTTTGCTTGTATATAGCCATGTCATATCCACAGCTTCTATCACTTCTCCCGACATTCTCAAAAAATATTTCTTTACAAATGTTGTCATATAATCTGCTCCTAATCACATCCTTATTTTATCTTTGTTAGGCGAGGCTAAGTCTAGGACACACCTTCCCATGACTTTAGTATCATAATTGCTTAGCCTTTAATAGCCGTTTGGTAATAATTGCTGCTCAAGTAGGAGTGCCTGTAACTTCAAGCTGGCATTACCTTAGTGGCCATCTTTTCCACATGTTTCCCTATATAACTTAATTGCATATTACGTTTAGTTTTAATTCAGTAATCTCAAGTCTCATCTTCTCTGCCCACAAGGCAGAATGTGACAGTTTTTCGTGTAGTTCTCCAGTCGAACGCCAATATACGAGAACCAAATTTTAAGTATTGCATACTTAATATAAGAAAATTACAGATTTTCACATATTTTATTATATGATAAATGTGTATTAAGGAATGTGATATATGATTACAATATAATATTCGGAAATAAAACTTATTTGTTGCTGCAAGCGGAATGGAGGGAGGAGGGGGGGGGGGAAGCTTCTTGTAGCGGTGCTGGCATCTATGTTGAAATTTTGCACCATTATTAACTCAACATGTTGAACTCTGTCGATACTTGACACACGAAAACAGATATTTACCGTGTACGTTGCTCATTCTTGGCTTACTGCATGTTGTTGAAGAGATGTTGATTTGAGTGTTGCTTTCAGCTTTCACTCAAAGATTTTGTACTTCAATATATTATTTGAGTTTGAAAATGTCATGATAGAGAATTCCAGATTTATTTCTAACTTGCCTTTCATGTTATTGCATTATTTATTTGAGACTATCAAGTACTTGCTTATTATACTGCTTTTTTATGTACTGTCAAGTAGTGGGGATGATGGTTTAGCGAGGAAGTTTGGTTTCTTGGCCAATTCCTGTTTGAAGGGTTCCCTTAAAAAGGTAGGGTGTTTACCTGGAAAATTACTCGCTAAAGGGTCACCTTAAAAAGGGTTGGTGTCTATCCTGGAAATTACTCGCTAAAGGGTCACCTTAAAAAGGGTTGTGTTCTATTTTTTCTGGAAAATTACTCGCTAAAGGGTCACCTTAAAAAGGTTGTGTCTATCCTGGAAAATTACTCGCCTAAGGGCCACCTTAAAAAGGTTCCTTTGGTATTTTTTGTAAAATCGTATCCATATCATGTTCAGAGAATATGTTCATTAGCAGTTTGGTTAGGGAATTCTTATATATAAAATATACACGCTATTCTATTTTACCCATTCAGGAGTAAAGTTCAGAGGAAGTCATTTTCAGAAAATATATTCATTAGGAGTTTTTTAAGTAATTCCCAGAGTTAAATGTTAGTTCTTGGACCCAGCTGTATACGTGTCATAGTTCAGACGTAGTAAGAAAAAACAATAAAAGGTACCGAGTGCCAGCTCTTGTCTTTGCCATAGTTACTCCTGTAACTTCGGTACTATTAGCCAATTCTCTCGGAATTAAAAACCGCTGTATTTCGGACATAGTAAATGAGACCAAAGCGGTTTACCATGCTCCGTTTTTGTCCTCCGCCTTAGTTCAGTCACATAACTTTGCTTATCAGTTCAATTCTCCAGAAATTTAAAACAGACTTATTTCAAACGTTGTAAATAAGATAAAGTTAGTTATCGATTTCCAGCTCTTGTCCCCCGCCATAGTTCACTCTCGTATTTTCTCTATTAGCTATTAATTCCCCTAAGATTTAAAATATTTTATTTCAGACTCATTATGAACAAATGAGATAGTTACCATGCTCTGTCTCCTGTCCTCCGCCTTAGTTCAATGTTCATCAAATCTTGCTATTTCAGAAGAAGTGAGTTAGCTCTCTACCGTCCCTTTTATCATGCTTCCCAGATTAAAGTACACATTTACCATCATTTTAGGTAACATGAGCCATAGTCCTACCCTTTATACACCTGTGTAAATAAACACTCTGCAGGTATTGTTAATCCTATATGTACTCACCTATACGTGTCTGCCAGGATCGAGCATTGACTCGTGGATTCCACGGCCTGTTCGAGCATCGGATGTTTACAGCAAGGACTCCTGTCCCATTTCCCTATCATACCTGGTTTTAAAATTATGATAGTCTTTGCTTTCACAACCTGTTCCTTGAGTGCATTCCCATTTCCCACTACTCTCACGCAAAAGAAACTTCCTATAATCTCTGTGACTCATCTGAGTTTCCAACCTGCCATCCCATGTCCCCTCGTTCTGTTACTATTTCCGTGTGAACATTATCGTCTATGTGCCACTCTGTCATACCCTCCTGAGTATTTTATACGTTCCTATCATGTGTCGCCCTCTCTCCCTTTCCTTCTTTCTAGTGTCGTAAGGCACAGTTTCCCCAGGCGGCTGCCTCATACCCCATCCCCCGTAGCTCAGGGACGAGTCTCGTTGCAAACCTCTGAACGTTTTCCAGTTTCATTATATGCTTCTTCAGATGGGGACTCCATGATGAGGCGGGCATACTCTAAAGGGGGGGGACGGGCCTCACGTAGGCAGTGGAACGCGCCCTAAATCGCAC
Organism: Procambarus virginalis; assembly: GCA_020271785.1. NCBI lineage: Eukaryota > Metazoa > Arthropoda > Malacostraca > Decapoda > Cambaridae > Procambarus > Procambarus virginalis. Next base: position 69,372 of record WNGS01033887.1, on the reverse strand, counting down.
TCCTTGCTAGGTTTCTGAATGATGTTCTAAACTTTTGCCAGTGGGTCGAGTACGCTGCTTGTCGTTATCCTATTTATATGTGCCTCAGGAGATAGCATAGGTGTTACAGTCCACACCCAGGGTCCTCTCTCCGCTGCGTCGTCACAGGTAGACTGTTCCCCCTTCATTGTGTTGTACTGACCCTTTGGCTCCTCCTATCTCCTAGTCCCAATTTCCATAACTTTACATTTGCTCTTTTTGAATTCCAATAGCCATTTATCGGACCGATCTCTGCAAAACCTGTTCAGGTCTTCTTGGGAGGATCCTGCAATCCTCATCTGTCACCACTCATCTCATCAACTTTTGTGTCATCCGCCAACATCGACATGTAGGACTCTATATACACCCGTAAACATATCGTGTAACATCATACCAAGAATTAGTATGGGTCCCAGTACCGATCCTTGTGGTACTGCACTTGTTACTAGTTCGCCAGTCCCGACGTTCTCCGCCCCTTACCCCGTATAACTCTTTGGCTCCTCCTGTTCGGTAGTTCCTTATCAATGCTAGGGACCTTCCCCCCCTACCCCCGCCTGCCTCTCGAGTTTGAACAGCAGTCTTCATGTACGGTACTGTATCAAAGGCTTTTTGGCAGTCCAGGAAATATGCAGTCTGCCAAACCATCTATGTCCTGTCTTACACCTCTGTATTTTATCATAGAATTCCAGAAGGTTTGTTAGACACGATTTCCCCTGTCCAGAAACCCATGTTGATGTTTGTTCACAAACCTAACGTTCTCCAGGTGCGCAACCAGTCGTAGCCTAATCATGCTTTCCAGTATTTTACAGGGGATGCTTGTCAGTGATACAGGTCTATAGTTAAGTGCCTCCTCCCTATCGCCTTTCTTGAAGTTCGGCACGACATTTGCCTTCTTCCAGCAACTGGGCAATTCTCCAGACATAAGGGACTCATTAAAGATCATCGCCAGAGGCACGCTGAGGGCCTGCGCCGCTTCTTTTAGTTATCCACGGTGATACTTTGTCTGGTCCTACTGCTTTAGATGCATCTAGAGTTGTCAACTGTTTCATTACCTCTTCTGCTGTCACCTTATATCTGATAGTCTTTCATCTAGGGTAAACCGCCTTCCAACAATGGGAGCTGCTCGGTCTCGGTAGTGAACACTCCATGGAAAACTGGCATTCAGTGCCTCACAGATTTCCTTGGCATTTTCAGTATATGCCCCCTCTGCCTTCCTTAGCCTTGTCACTTGGTCGTTCATCGACATTTTCCTTCTTATATGACTGTGTAGTAGCTTAGGTTGTTTTTTGCTTTGATTGCAATATCGTTCTCATCGTCCCTTTCCGATGTCTGTCTTATGTTAATGTAATCGTTCCCAGATCTGTTGCATCTGATCCTGTTGTCCTCTGTCCTTTGTCTTCTGACTTTCCTCCACTCCCGCCTGCTGGCCTTTTTTGCTTCCTGACACTGTCTATTAAAACCAAGGGTTATTATATCCTTCTTATTTTTTCCCTTTACTGTTGGTATAAATCTCTCTTCGGCCTCTTATCATTTCTGTATGACTAGGTCCAACGTATCTTGGACTGTTTTTCCTCTAATTTCTTCTTCCCTCTGCACTTCTCCCAGATAGTTTCCTTATCCTCCTATAGTCCAATTTCCTGTAGTCAACTCTCCTTTCCCAGATCTTTTGGCCCATCGTCATAAGTTTGAATTCCATCATGTAGTCAAAGACTAGGACACAATGGTCATTGGCTCTTAGTGGTATTTCATGCTCCAAATTCTCGATATCTTCTACGTTCTGGTGTTGTGTGTGTGTGTGTGTGTGTGTACTAACCTATTTGTACTCACCTGTATTGTGCTTGCGGGGGGGTTAGCTCTGGCTCTTTGGTCCGCCTCTAATGTCAATCAAATGACGTCGATTCCTGAGCTATATGGGCTCTATCATATCTACATGAAATGTGTATGGAGTCAGCCTCCACCACATCACCTGCCATGCATTCCACTCTGTTAACTACTCTGACACTGAAAAAAGTTCTTTCAACTGTCTCTGTGGCTCATGTGGGTACTCAGTTTCCACCTGTGTCCACCTTGTTCGTGTCCCACCAGTGTTAATAAGTTTGCTTTATCTAACTCTGTGAATCCCTCTGAGAATGTGGAGGTGGAGAGCGGTGTGAATACGTCGCCTTGAGACCCAAACATAACAGTTGTCCCCGACACACAGATTAGTTGGAATGGCCTTGTTTGAGTCTGGCTTAATGGCCGGTGGCGGTGATCTTAAGAGCTTCCTCGTTTATTGTGACTTGTTGACATGGTCTGTTGCAGGGGTCTTCAAGTCGGGTTGTTGGGGAGCTGGGGCAAGATTCACGAAGCAGTTACGCAAGCACTTTCGAACCTGGGGGCAAGATTCACGAAGCGTGTACGCAAGCACTTACGAACCTGGGGCCAGATTCACAAAGCAGTTTATGCAAGCACTTACGAACGTGGGTTCAGATTCACGAAGCAGTTACGTAAGCACCTTACGAACGTGTACATCTTTCCTCAATCTTTGGCAGCTTTGTTTATACTTATTAAACAGTTTACAAAGCAGTAAAACTTGCCAATCAACTGTTGTATTGTTATAAACAGCCTCCTGGTGCTTCGGAGCTCATTAACTGTTTAATAATTGTAAACAAAGCCGCCAAGATTGAGAAAAGATGGACAGGTTTCTTAAGTGCTAGCGTAACTGCTTCGTGAATCTGGCCCCAGGTTCGAAAGTGCTTGCGTAACTGCTTCGTGAATCTGGCCCCAGGTTCGAAAGTTGCTAGCGTAACTGCTTCGTGAATCTGGCCCCTGGCAGATGCCATTAAGTATACAAGAATCCAGACAAAGATGATGGTTATTGCTGGAATAATTGTCAGGTTGCGCTGGTAACAGACTCTGGTAGTTTGGAAGTGTTTCAAGAGGTTATGGTTATGTGGGTCTGCGGCCCGCTCCCAGTAACAGTCTCCTGGATCACGTTATAGCAAGACAAGCCTGGCCTCAGGCTGGGCTTAGGGGAGTAGAACAACTCTAAGAACCTTCTCGGAGCATAATCCAAGTGTACTAAAGAGTCCTGGTCCTCAGGGAGGAGATCAGAGAGACCTTCTTAACCTCCCTCCCTCCCCTTCCTTCCTTCCTTCCTTCCTTCCTTCTTTCTTTCTTACCTTCTCATTTTTTCTCATTCTTATAAGAGGTGTTTGTTCTATGTCCTCCCCCTTGGTTCCCCTCTGTTGGTGTCGTGGCTCCTCACATAGTGCTTCCAGACCTCCTCTCACTTCTGAGTGCAGTCCCTCCTCAGGTGCAGCACTCACAACTGCTGTCCTCCTGAGGGGCAGCACTCACAACTGCAGTCCTCCTGAGGGGCAGCACTCACAACTGGTGTCCTGAGGGGCAGCACTCACAACTGCAGTCCTCCTGAGGGGCAGCACTCACAACTGCTGTCTTACCACTGATACCACCAACCTTCAAAGAATGGAAGTCTCATAGACATTATTGCACTATCGCAAGACAATATATATAAAGACTTTAGTTTTACACACACACAACGTAACCTGAAAAACATTAAACAGAGTTTTACTTATGTAAACACTTAAACAGATTGTATTATATACTCGAATTTGGGTGAGGTGAATTGTTACAACAGTTTTGGATGAGGTGAACAAAATTTTGACCAACACAAGACAGAACACAGTACAATGGGTATTAATTGGATAAAGATGGAGGAATCAGACCGATAGCTGTGGGCAATTCACTCCGGCGACTCGTCGCTAAGGCTGCTGCTAGAGCAGTTAGTCAGGCTGAGCCGACATGCTGAAGCCTAAACAGGCTCGGGTTTGGCAGTATCCTCCCAAGGGTTGTGAGGCAGCGTCTCATGCATGCTAGAGCCTACCATTTGCCATACATTAGCGGGAATGAAAAGCCCCTGATAAAGCTGGACTTCAAAAATGCTTTCAATCTGGTTAGAAGGGATGCAGTACTCAATGCGGTTCATCGCCTCTTTTCCTTCCCTCTACCCGTTTTGTAAACTCATGCTACAGCAAGAAATCTAACTCTGCTTTGTGGGGAACATGACATCGAATCCAAAGAGTGGGTCCAACAGGGTGACTCACCCTTGCTCCTTTTCTTTTTTCAGCCTAGTTATCAAGGAAGTCACCGATAACCCTGTCCAGTGAGCCTCAACATATTGGTTTTTTGGATGATGGTACTCTAGCGGCTCCCCAGACTCACTCTTGGGACGGACATAAAGAATATGAGGAGCAAGAGTGCAAGTTAGGCCTCACCCTGAACCCTTCACAAGTGCGAAATAACCTCCACCAACCAGCACATACATAGAGCAAATAACGGTTGTTTTTTCGCCTGACATCATACAACCAACCCTGAGGACAGCACATCCTAGGTGCTCCTCTTGGAAGGAATGCATCGACGGGATGTCCTTGGTAAGAAGATCACTGACCTGAAGAGGTCATGAACGAGAGGATTGAAGACATCAATGCCCATGATGCACTTTACCTCATACACCAGAAGCTTTGTCCCTCCCAGGCTGACCTATTTTCTAAGGAGTAAGTTTCGCCATCTTTCACAAATCAGTAATTAGAAGAGTACGACACGCTTCGCTGAAATCAACACCTAGAAAAGCCCTCAATCTTTCCCTCAGCGAGTCACAGTGGAAACAGGCCTCCCTTCTATCAGACTCGGGGGCCTTGGCGGGCGCCAGCAACACAAATTGCTGTACCAGCGTTCCTGTCCTCTTCAGTGGGGTCTGACAACTTGGTGAAGGAAATCCTACCTGAGACACTAGTTCAACAGGCAGGGGTACATGATTCCAGCTTCACAGACTGCACAACCAAAAGGTCTCTCTCGCAGGACCAAGCACCCCAACCACCGCCTTCTGAAGCCATAAGCAATCCAGCTGGATCGCCCCATTGCCGACCAAGAAGCTGCGACTTTGCTAGAAGCTGCGACAACACACATGACACTGCCCGACTTAGAGCTTTATCAGCTCCCCATGCAGGCGATTTCCTATTAGCAACCCCAATGTCAGCAACCGGCACCCGTCTCACACCGCAGGCCCTCCGAATTGCCGTGGCTCTCCGTCTCGCTGCCCCAATCCACACCGGAAAAAGGTGTATTTGCGGCGAGGCAGAGGCCGACAGGTACGGACGGCATGGCCTTCTCTGCCAAAGGACAGGAGGATGGCATGCAAGACACGGCGAGGTCAATGACATTAAGAGAAGCCTTACCACAGCCGGTTGTCCAGCAGAGAGAGAGCCCCGTTACCTAATGTCCCCGCACTCTGATGAGCCTGTTGGTCGCCAGATGGAATCACGGTGAACCCCTGGAAGAATGGTAGACATTGGTGTGGGACTACACTTGCGTTTCAACTCTAGCCAATGCCTATGTTGACTTCAATTCTACTCAAGCAGGGGGAGCTGCCAATCACCGGGAAGACGGCCAAGTCACGTAAATACAGAGACCTTGAGCACCACAACAATTTTGGTCCCCATTGCCTCAGAGACACTTGGTGGCCTGGGGTAAACGTGCTGCTAGCTTTTTGAAGGAGTTGGGGTCTAAGCAAACTAATCGAAACAACTAGAGACCTAGGGCTGCCAGTTTTCTCTTCAGCGCCATTAGTGTGGCAATCCAGAGAGGAATGCTCATGCATCCATGTTCCTGCCCGCATCTGAGGAGCCTGAGGAGCTATTCAACTTGTGACAAGCAGCCTTGTACCCTGCATGTCATGTAATCAATATTGTAACTTTTTTTGTGTAATGACATTTTCAAATAAAGTTAGATAAATATACCACACATACCAAAAGAATAGGGGTGGTAGGAGAAGAAAATAATCAAAGTGTTCAGTGAGGATCCACAAGGTCTTCTCTGAGTACTCTTTATTTTCTTCTCCGAGGCTATGGGTCCCTACGCTTGCACCAGAGGTGGTACCCCTTCTAGGTATATATATATATATGATATATATATATATATATATATATATATATATATATATATATATATATATATATATATATTATATATATATATATATATATATATATATAGATATAGAATATATTATATATATATATATATATATATATACTATATATATAA
>WNGS01033887.1:45214-63224 GCA_020271785.1 Procambarus virginalis | reverse complement strand
CTGAAAACTCACACCCCAGAAGTGACTCGAACCCATACTCCAGGAGCAACGCAACTGGTATGTACAGGGATGCCTTAAACCACTTGACCATCACGACCGGACATAAGGAAGTGATAGCCTGAGCTATATGAACCACTTCCCGCCGGCACCTGGATGGTTATCTTGGGCATAGCATTTTATCAAATCACCTTTTTTTGGGGGGGCAACACGTGAGGAACACAAATGCAAACAAGCCTGAATGGTCCCCAGGACTAGATACAACTGAAAACTCACACCCCAGAAGTGACTCGAACCCATACTCCCAGGAGCAACGCAACTGGTATGTACAGGGATGCCTTAAACCACTTGACCATCACGACCGGACATAAGGAAGTGATAGCCTGAGCTATATGAACCACTTCCCCGCCGGCACCTGGATGGTTATCTTGGGCATAGCATTTTATCAAATCACCTCTTTTTTGGGGCAACACGTGAGGAACACAAATGCAAACAAGCCTGAATGGTCCCCAGGACTAGATACAACTGAAAACTCACACCCCAGAAGTGACTCGAACCCATACTCCCAGGAGCAACGCAACTGGTATGTACAGGGATGCCTTAAACCACTTGACCATCACGACCGGACATAAGGAAGTGATAGCCTGAGCTATATGAACCACTTCCCCGCCGGCACCTGGATGGTTATCTTGGGCATAGCATTTTATTAAATCACCTCTTTTTTTGGGGCAACACGTGAGGAACACAAATGCAAACAAGCCTGAATGGTCCCCAGGACTAGATACAACTGAAAACTCTGGGGTGTGAGTTTTCAGTTGTATCTAGTCCTGGGGACCATTCAGGCTTGTTTGCATTTGTGTTCCTCACGTGTTGCCCCAAAAAAAGAGGTGATTTGATAAAATGCTATGCCCAAGATAACCATCCAGGTGCCGGCGGGGAAGTGGTTCATATAGCTCAGGCTATCACTTCCTTATGTCCGGTCGTGATGGTCAAGTGGTTTAAGGCATCCCTGTACATACCAGTTGCGTTGCTCCTGGGAGTATGGGTTCGAGTCACTTCTGGGGTGTGAGTTTTCAGTTGTATCTAGTCCTGGGGACCATTCAGGCTTGTTTGCATATATATATATATATATATATATATATATATATATATATATATATATATATATATATATATATATATATATCAATTTGCGGGATGTTAATAGGAGCTGCCATGTGTGGGCCAATAAACCATTGCTGTTTCCTTATTCTTACGTTTTTTCAAACCCCAATTTAGAGTCTGAAAGTGATTTAAATTATACTTATTTTGGTCGATAGTTCGACGTTTTCTGAAATTCTTCAGTCTTTTAATGCATGTTGAACTTCAAGCTGTATTAGCGCACTTAAAGGTAGTATTAGGAGTTGTAAAGACGAGCGTTGAAGTCATTAAATCGTAGAAGACAAGTTAAACAGAATACAAGAGTCGAGGAAGGTGGCTAATGTGGTTCCGATAGATCACTTGAGCAGAACAGTCTTCTATTAGCTTATCGTCTATTATGTGAAAATTGCTTTAATCCATAATCTTGTCATTTGTCTACATATTGAAAATCATAGATTAACAAATGATTCAAAACATGGTGCTTCTAAGGGACACTCAAATTTGACAAATTTGCTTTCATTCAGTTCAAGGTTATTTGATGCAACTGACAGTGCCAAAGATTTTGACATTTTTTTTGGACACAGACGTTTCGTACGATGCATCACGAAATACCGACGAGAAAAATAGATACTCTTGTGACCAAACCTCACACCAGAAGATGAAGAAATGACGTTTTGGTCCGTTCTGGATCATTTTCAAGTCGTATGTCTTGATAATGGTCCAGGACGGATCGAAACGTTGTTTCTTCATCTTCTGGTGTATGGTTTAGTCATAATATCCTCAACCACATAATGGTGACTCAGCGTCTGCATAGATGCTATAGATATTGTGACAAGGTTACATCAAAAGAAACTAACAGTTAGCATGAATGAAGTTAAGTCATTAATGTGGAAAACTGTTGCAAGTGGAGTATTCCAAGGCTCTTTCCAGGAATCTCTGTTACTAATCATGTATATAAACGATTTAGATTCAGGATTGAGCAGCAATATATGCAAATAATGCAAAAAATATGTTTGAGCAAATCCAGAACTTGCATAAAACTTCAAGAAGATCTAGACCCTATACATAATAAGCGTCGGCCGAGGCTCATCATGTATGTGGTTGTTAGCCATGGCCTAGGGGCCCATACAATATTAGCTTTGGCTGAGGATCCCATTTATGATGTAACAAACTGGGTTTGTTGTAAGAATTATCCAGAAGATTCCAGAATGTTTAGTTACAAGCGAAAATGGGAAGCTGGACCGCATGGCGACCTCGGGACCTGTCCCCAGAGAATTCGTGGTGAAAATAATCACCTTTGTTCACAAGTTTCATAATGAATCATCCTATAGTATTCACTTATTTAGAGAAATTAACCTTCAGTCATTTTGCATTCAAATTGTATTGTATAGTATTACTGCTTATAAAATCAAGAGTATTCTAATTATTAGAAGAAGGAGTTTAAGTCACCATCAGTGACGTCACGAGCGAGAACTAGGCTGTGATGCGGAGTGACCGGAGGTCATAGGTCACGAGGTTCCATGTCCTCTATTTCTCAAAGGTCAAATAGCTATTTTTGTAATTGGGAATAGCTCTTCCTTAAGATGTTTGTGTAATTTAACTTCAGTACAATAAATCAACCAATCTGGAACATTCAGTGCAACAGAGGTTAATTGTTATAACTTAAGCCTGGCAAAGTAACTTAGATACTAGCGGAAGAATACAGATCTAGGCGTCTGGGTAGAGGAGCAGGGAGAGAGAGGAAGAGCAGTGTGGGAGCCGGATCAACTGGGGGAGGTCACCATCTCACCTCCCATAAGACCAGCACTCTACCCAAGCGGGTCAACATAGAAGGTAGAGTTGCTTTACGAGTAATTGTAGGGAATAGTCCACTCATTGCCGTTAAATTTATAGTCAGGGCATATTTCAGTTAGGGAGTGCCAATTATTTAGATTTTGCTTAATTTTGAATAAATTAATTAGTTAATGTGCATTTTATTACTTCCATTTCTTTGGTATTTGTGAACTTGTCCTTGTCACGTGGTCCCCACGTGGTCGAGTTGAATTGGACGCCGATGCTCCTCAAATCCGAGTACATCATTCACATCGTTTGGAATTAACTACACACGTAAGATCCAGGGTTTGGTTCTTCTAGTGGGGAATCAAGCCCCAAGGTTGAGTGTTTAGCGTGATCGATCCAGATCTCGATCATTGCTCATTTGGTTACTGATCTGGTGGTGGCGGCGGAAAGGAGATCCTAGAAATTTGCTAGAAGTCTATTTCACGTCATACGGGTTGTAGAATCTCAAGTCGGTAAATCGTCTTGAGACCACGTGGCGTGGAGTCGGCTCGAGTAAAAGTCTTGGGGTCCCTTGGTAAAGAACTAAAGTAAGAATACGGGTACAAAGAGAGAAAAAGGGGGGTAGTAGAAGGTAGAGAGAACACCCCCCCCCTCCCGTGTTACAATGATGAGCCTCAGCCGAGGACCCCATATGTGATGAGCTTCAGGCAGGGACCCCATACGTGATGAGCCTCAGCCGAGGACCCCATATGTGATGAGCTTCAGGCAGGGACCCCATACGTGATGAGCCTCGGTCGAGGACCCAATACATGATGAGCCTCGGCCGAGGACCCAATACATGATGAGCCTCGGCCGAGGGCCCTCAAGAAACTTTTGTATTTTTCCCACTGAGCATGTAATATTTATCTGCTCTTACATGTAGTAATTTGTAATAAGTCCGTTTTCCATTTCAACGCTTTTTATTGCTTTATAAACAAAACAAGGTAAACTGTGTTTTCATAGTCTCACATACGCAATACTCCTGTTCGGGGACCTGAGTTTGGGAACCTCTGTACTATGTTACTGAGCCCATTGGCTTGCATGCAAAATCAAACATCTAGAGGATTACTGAAATTATTATTCTAAAAGTATATATAATTATAGTTGTTATATAAAAATGGAAATTATAGGGTTGCGACAGTTACCACTATAATTACTACTAGCAATAATCACAGTACATTATATCAACAAAGTTGTATGAACCAATTCTAGCGCCTACGGTAGAAACGTCGAAGGTAGCAATCGTGAAAATAATGTCCAGCAATACTGAAGAACTCTTAGATATATGAGCCTAACATCTGGCATTGTTTTTAACCTTAAGAATGTTTAAGTCTGCACTCAATCCTGGAAGTTTAAATTGTACAGTGCAAACTCCAAAAAACATAATTCTGAGTATTATCATGTGATAAACGGTAAGGAACTACAACTTTTTATATGATGTTATATTATATAAAATTGTGTAATCACTGAACTTCCTATCTTCATCCATCACAGACATATTGGTAATACTTTCATAAGTCTAGTTAATTCTGTCCTGAGAAATTTATGAAGACAACAAGTTCCTGTAAGTTAGTGCTCCACTAGTGAATTTCCAAATAGTAATTATCAAAACTAAGCACCAAGCCTAGAAAATTAGTGAATTTCTATGTGGCAGATTTGAAAATAATCAGTGGAGGTCATTTGTATTGAGACGTATTGGCCAAGAAGAGGTTTTGGGGACTTGAGGACCACTCTCTGATTAGGCGTTCCTGTGCCAGGAAATGTCCCCAGCAGCTTGTATGAGGCAAATTTTCCAGTCTGCTGCGGTGAGGCTCCAACCCTCACTTCAAAATCCCTGAAGTATGATGAAGCAGCGGTATTAGGCTGTGCGACCAACAGGACCTTACTCACATTCACAGGACGTCCCAAATCCAACAGGAACCACGGTGAGTTTAAATAATATAAATAACTGCAGCTGTCTATATCCCAGTCATAGATTCCGTCAACAAGATGTTTCAGGATTCTGGTGTTGCCAGCTACGTTTGTCGAGGTGATGGCGGCACCGAAAGCGTACTCTGGGAGGCTGGAGTGGTTGGTGTAGCAGGTGAGAGTGTTGGTCGTGGCGTTTGTTTGGTAGGAGCCGGAGACGACGAGGTTGGTGAGCTGGCACCCGAGGGCTCCGTCGTGGCACCACGCCTCGCACCACCCTAGGGAGGCGCATCTCATGGCACACTTCAGTGTGCCTAACGACTGGTTGGTCTGCTGAACCGTAGAGGTGATCCACGACGACTCGACGGTGACGAGGCGCCATAGCTGAGTGCTCAGCGCTAAAGCTTGCTGAACCACAACCAAGAACCACCAAAGAAAAACGAGCTTCATTTCCAGAACAACTCGATGTATTTCACTTAAGATGTGTTCTGCAGAACAAGCCGACGAAAAAACAGCTCACAGAAATAATGCACCGTCGACAGCGTCAATGTCCGAGACAATTCCACGTCAGACGATAATAATTCAGATCACATTAGGCCACCAATGGCAATCAGCAAACTGTCAGCAATGGAATTGAAATAAGCGGTCAGCAGGACTCTCAGCTGAGGAAGTGTGAGATCCACTGGTCCTATTGGTGTTGGCAGGGGAGGACAGGCCCACACAACCTGCAGCTCGTGTAGGCAGCAGGGAACTGGCAAAATCCAAGCTGGGTCGAGCAGACCTCCACGATGCGACCATCAACACCGTCAGTCATCTAATATTGCAGATATAACTCTCTGATACTGTTTGCATTTATTATGAATTATATTTTCTTACTGTTAAATTTATTATGAATTACATTTTCTAATGTGAATATACAATTCTGACAAGGCTAGATTTGGGTCCTCTTGGAGAATGTTATGGAGGCGGAGGGCTGGACTGTGTGTGGAGAGGCATGAGAGGACTAGACTGGTGTGTGTGTGTGTGGAGTGGCATGAAGGGACTGGATTGGTACTTGTAGTGGTATGAGGGGGCTGGACTGGTAAGTGGAATGGCTTGAGATACCTGTGCTGGTGTGTGGAGTGGCATAAGGGAATAAATAGGTGTGTGGAATGGCATGGCGGTGCTGGACTGGTGTGCAGAGTGCCATAGAGGACTGAACTGGTGTGTAGAGTGGCATGAGGAACTGGACTGGTGTGTAGAGTGGAATGAGGGACTGGACTGGTGTGTAGGGTGGCCTGAGGGACTGGACTGGTGATATACTATTTGCTTAATCTATAAACAATATTAGAGAAGCAGAACAGCAGTTAACTGGTGATATGTGAAATGGGTTTCATGTTAAAATATATGTTTTCAGGTTACATTACAGTAGAGACTTGTTATACATGAGAAAATATTGAGGTAATACAATGGACTCGAACTGCCGTATGTGTGCTCCCCAAATACACACACTATGATGTGTATGGGGGCCTTAGATGCATCCCGGGACGGGTTTTTTTTATTGTGAAGTGATGTGTTATGTACTCTGTAAAATTCAGTCACCAGAGAAAGTTGTAGTGATCGTGAGTCAGAGATGTTCTATAATAGTTCTAGTTTTTTTCTTACTGTATTAATGTTTACTGGACATTTATTGGTTGAATTGTTTAATAAGGAAATGAACACATACATATTGATAGAAGGATACTTTTTTTAGGGTGGGGAAAGGTGGGCTTAAGGCCTTTGGATCTCTTGTGGGATATTAAGGCCACCACAATACCTTAAAAACATATTTCTTTACAAATGTTGTCATATAATTTGCTCCTAATCACATCCTTATTTTATCTTTGTTAGCCGAGGCTAAGTCTAGGACACATCTTCCCGTGAGTTTAGTAACACAACTGCTCAGCCTTTAATAGTTGTTTGGTAACAATTGCTGCCCAAGTAAGAATGCCTGTAACTTCAAGTCGGCATTAACCTTAGACCCAATCTTTTCCACATGTTTCCATATATATACTAAGAGTACATGACGTTTTGTTTTAATTTAGTAATCTCATATCTCATGTGCTCTGCCTAGGCAATATGTGACAAAGTTTTCGTGATAGTTCTTGAGTTGAACGTCAATTAACGAGAATCAAAGTTTTACATGTTGCATACTTAAAGAAAATTACAGATTTTCGTATATTTTATTATATGACTAGTTTTACCCGGCCACGCTTTGCTGTGGCTAAGCAACACATGAGCGTTGCTGAGGCAAAACAACCTTTCCCTGTCTCCCAGTCCTCCTCACCATTCCCCTCTCCCCCATCCTCTTGTCCACCCAACCATTCCCCACTCCTCCATCCCTTTGACCTCCACACCATCTCCCACTCCAGCGTCCTCCAAACCATTCCCCACTCCACCGTCCCCTCATCCTTCCCACCATCCCCCACGCACCTGTCCCCTTGTCCTACCCACCATTCTCCATTCCCCTTCCCATCATTACTCCATCTCCTATCCTCTCGTCCTGCCCACCATCCCCCACTCCCATCCCCTCGTCCTCCACACTATTCCCCACTCCCTCGACCGATGCATTCCTAAATGATCTTATGTTCCCATCAGAAAATTTGGAACATCATATAATCTGATTTTCCCATCACTGAAATATAATAAAAACGGTAAAAAACGAAATGAAAACAATGAAAAAAAAATCGGAGATTAGCGATTTGGAACAAACGAACATTTACATTTTCATTTATATAGATAAATGTGAATTTAAGAATATGATAATAAGATTGCAATATATACTCGGTAATAAAACTGATTTATTGCAGCAAGAGGGAGGGAGGGAGGGAGGGGGGTGCCTTGGAGTGGTGCTGGTATCTATGTTGAAACTTTGCGTCATTATTAAATTAGCATGTTGAACTCTGCCTATAATTGACACACGAAACAGATATTTAACTTGCAAGTTACCTCATTCTTGGCTTACTGCATGTTGTTGAAGAGTTTTTGATTTTGAGTGTTGCTTTCAGAGTTTACTCAAAAAATTTGTTCTTAAATGTATCATATGATTTGGAAAATGGCATGACAGAGAATTCCAGGTTTATTTCCAACTTGGCTGTTATGTTATTGTACAGTTTATTTGATACTATTATGTACCTAAGCAGTCTCCGTGGTGTAGTGGTAAGACACTCGCCTGGCGTTCCCCGAGCGCTTTGTCATGGGTTCGTATCCTGGCCGGGGAGGATTTACTGGGCGCAAATCCTTAACTGTAGCCTCTGTTTAACGCAACAGTAAAATGTGTACTTGGTTGTAACAAAGATTCTTCGCGGTGGGGATCGTATTCCAAGGACCTGCCCGAAACGCTACGCGTACTAATGGCTATACAAGAATGTAACAACTCTTGTATATATCTAAAAAAAAAAGTACATTGATTATTATACTGTTGTTTTTGTTGTTATTTACTGTCAACGTGTTCCAGTGCTTATATTATTCCTGCCCCAAGTGTTACCATCTGATTCAGCTGAACTATGTTGTTTTCTTGTCGGCTTATTAACCTTTGTATAACTTCATACATTTCACCTTAACTTGTCATTATTTTTGTCAAACTTTAACATTCTTGGTCAACATTTATTTTGGCGCATTATTGTTTTGTCTCTTTTTTTTTGTTCATTTTTTATTGAATAAGTTCTTCAGTGCTCTTATTACACAAATTAAATTAATCTACAATTAATTAAGTTTTCCTTGTAGGAGGAGGGATGTCCATTGTGACCTAGTGATTCCACTAGATCTTAACTGCACAATAAAATATAAATTTTAATGTTCAGGTTTTCACCTTGCTGTTATTTTAATTATGTTTATTACTCACATAGGGAACATTCAATTAGTATTAATATATATTATCACTTAATTAGGTTGTACACTCTAGCATACTTAAGTGGTGAAATTATACGCGTACTATGTTTAATATAGTTTTTATATATAGTTTATGTGTTGGAACACATGTGTCACTGAACCAGTCCAGGATGAGCGAGAAATTCAAGTTTTATCATGCAGTGTAAGTTTGTCGGAACTGCTACTCGTAGCTGCTGCTATGTGAATGTTTTAGTTACCATTCTTGGATTATTAATCCGTGTGAACTATTCAATGTCAGTCAGAAGTAATTGTTATCAGATTCCTGGTTTAAGTAATAATTATATTATATATATTATTAGTGGCATTTGTTGGCCAATTGTGATTAAAGTAAGACAGTGTTTTATTGAATCATTTCTAGTGTTGGCAGCCATGAGAAGTTACCGCCTGAGATTGACCCACGCATCTCCTTCAGAGGCTGGTGGAGGGTGGCATGAGGGAAGATCATGCCGCTCTCAGTTAAGTAATTTGTCTTTATAACACGACCGTGTACGTGTTTGGTAAGCCTTGATATCATATGAACAAATCCACAAGGGCCGTGACGAGGGTACGAATCTACGTCAGAGAGAATCCCAGACGCTGCCTTAATCGACTGAGCTACAACATGGCAAAAGAATTGCAACTGGGAAATCATCCTGATTTACTAACGGTTCCTGCAGTATCTCCGAGACACAGACCAGGGTTTTACGCAATTCCCCCCTACACTCGAGCTATGTCAATAGGCCGTTCTACCTCTTCGCCCTTACTTCATTACACACAGAAATCACAATAGCGTGATGCATCAAATCATTTGATGCATAACGCTATTGTGATTACTGTATGTCTTGATATCATATTAAATGTTTATATTTATGCCTCAGGAGTGTGCTAATCTCCTGTTGAATTGTTCTAATATAAGTGATCATTAAAATTTTTTTGGCCTGTTGGGTGATTAGCTGGTGCAGTGCTCAAGTACCCTAATGAGATGAAAGTTAATTAGTATTGTTATATGTTTGTTATTTATTTGTCGATGAGTCAGTACTACACTGGCATTGTTATAGTTCACTAGTTGCATTTCCATTTTCTCTTGCTTGAACATTAAAGGGGACTGGGTTGAGTTGCCCTTGTTCAATGTGAGCAGTATTCAAGCCATGGGTAACAACCATCACAACAATAACCACCACAACCACAACAACCATCACAACAACAACCATCACAACAACAACCGCCACAACAACAACCACCACAACAACAACTATCACAATAATAACCACAACCACAACCCATACAACAAAACCAAGAACCACAACAACAACTACCCCAACAACAACAACCACCACAAACACAGCAACAACAACAACCACCGTAACAGCAACAACTACCACAGTGTAACAATTACCTGTTCATATGAATGATGTATTATCATTTATTAAAAGTTGGATTTTTCTGTTAGTTGTTGGATATGCGTTGAGTGAGAACTTGGTGTGGGATGGTAGTTTTGACCTGGCTTGCATCACAAGGTTGACTGGTGGCATCACCCCGGATTACCACTTAAGTGATTAAGAGTGTTATTGCCCGGCTGGCTGCGTGCTGACGTGGCAGTACTGACATAGGGGGCCTTCAACTTCCTCCTGTTCTGCGTCAGAATTCTGTGGGTCTGGAGTTCTCTGGTAAGGCTGGTTATCCAGCCGTTGAGTTAGTGATGTGTGACATGCTTCGTGTCCCCGTGGAGGATGTCTACGGAGTTGAGCTTGTTACGGCCCACCGAGTGATTGTCAAGTTCGTGAGGGAGGAGGAGTATCGGGCCTTCCTACGTCGGTACGAAGGGCGTTCGTTGCAGTTGCCGGATGGCGCCGGCTCTGTTGCAGTTTCGGACCGCAGTGGTGCCCTGACGTATGTCAGTGTGCACGGTGCGCCCCTGGAGTTCCCTGAAGACCTTCTCCGGCGCTTCTTCGGGAGGTATGGTACTGTCATCAGTGTGCGGGTGAACACGCTTTCCTCAGGGAAGTATGCTGGGAAGCGGACGAACATCCGTACCCTAGGTATGCGCCTGCGGTCGGATATCCCATCTTCTGTCCGGCTGCTGGGTTACTACGTTCGGGTGTATTATGCCCGGCAGCCCCGTACCTGTTTTCGATGTGGCCAGTTAGGGCATCAGGCTGCCGGGTGCTCTGAGGCCCCTGCTGCACCTGTCAACTTGTTCCGGGAAGAGGATTTCCCGCCGCTCCCTCAGGGTGTGGATTCCGGAGATGAGGAGGGGCAGGTCCCGTTCGCTGCTGATGCGGCCCCCCCTGCGTCACCCGACATGCCCCCGGTGGTTGCTGTCCCTCCTCAGGGTGTTGCAGTGGCTCCTGTCGCTGGTCAATTCGCTGTGCCAGTTGTTCCCGAGGGTCTTCCGGGTGGTCTCTGCGAGTCATCTTCATCTGCCTCGTCTCCTGCTGATGCGTCGGGGCCTGCACCCTCGCCTGGTGTTCCGGTTGTGCTGAGTGCTGGGGGGGGGCTGCAGAGCATCCTGTTGTGTGCGGCCCGGTTCCCCCTGTGGTTGAAGCTGCTGCCGTACTGCGACGGGCGTCGGTTTGCACGGCTTGTGAAGCCCGTGGTTCTGGGTCAGCCTCCGGCTGTGAGGATGTGAGGCCGGTGCCCAAGCGTTCCAGGCGTTCTTCTACTGCTTGGGCTGATGTGGAGGACTTCGACGCAGGTGGAGCTTCGAGCGATTATGTGGCGGTTCCGGGTGCTTCGCGCTCTACGTCACTGGTGGTTGCTGACGTGCATGTGTCTGCTGTTGATGATGGTTGTGTGCCTGGTTTACCTCCTGTTATTTCTCCTGCAGATGGTTCTCCGCAGTGGAAGGTGGTTGCTCCTACAGACGTGGGTGGTGAGGGTTCTGGTGCGAGCCGAGGCGTCAAGCTGGTGCTGAAGAAGGATGCCAAGCGTGGGGGGTCCCTGCAGGTTCAACGTCCGGTGGTTGGCGCGGGGCCCTGCGAGGCAGCCGAGGAGGCTCCCAGTGCGCTGCCCATTGCCCGGCCTCGTGGGAAGGAGCCTTTCCCTCTCATATTGGCCTCCGGAGTAGCGTGTGATGATGAGAATCCTTTGCAGTTTGATATTGTTGAACGCGTGTGTCCTGTTCCGTGGTGTCCTTCTTCCATCTGGGTTCAGCGGGCTCGGTGTTTTATTGTGGGTGTGCCGGAGTTGATGCCTGATCCTCGTACGGTTCACAATGAACCTGTTTCGGAGGACATCATGTTACTTTGGGAGGCATATTGTGTTCGATTCCCGGCGGCGGAGTGGCCGGATAAGTATGAGACACTTGAGTAGTCTGTGTGCTTGCTGTGTGCTTGGACCTGTGATTTGTTTTGCAATGTGTTGTCCGCATTGTGCGCCCTTCAGGCCGGTGTTATGTTTGTTCTCATAACCGTTGTTTTGTTGTATTTCTGGTATTGATGTTTCTTTTTCCTGTATTTCATTATGTTTCTGTTCATTGTTGTGTTTTTGTTGTCGGCCCTTCAGGCCGGTATTTAGTGTCTTTATATAAATTTGTATTGATTTGTTTTGTGCTGAAGTGTCTTGTTATGTTTCTTGATGTACTTTATGTTGTGTTTTATTCTCGGTCCTTCAGGCCAGTGCATGTGTGTTGTTACTTGTACCTGTTTTGTTTTCTGGTGTGCGTGTTTTGCTTGTTTCTTATTATTGTTTATTTTGGCCTCGCCCTTTGTTTGTTACGGGGCGGATGGTTTGGTGTGAGTGTTTTTATTCCTGTATTGTTTTTGTGCTGTGCGTTTGACCTGGTGTTTTCATATTGCTTTACCTGTTGTACGTGTTTGTTCTTTATGTTTTGTTTGGTATTTATTGTGTTTGTCCGGTTATGTTTCCTGTTATGCCTCTTGATGTATGTTTTGTTTTGTGAAGTTACTGTGATTGCTAGTTTGCCATTGTCTTATATTTTGTGCCTTGATGTATACTGTATTTTTCTATGCGTTTCTTGTGTTTGTTTTGTTGTGATATGCTATCGGCCCTTCTGGCCGGTGGTCTATTGTTTTATTTTGTTCTGTTATGTATTCTGTATTGTTTGTGTTGTTTTTATTGTATTTAAATTGCATGCTTTGCATGTAAAATTAAAAAAAAAATAAAAAAAAAAACTTAAGTGATTAAGCAAGTTCACCAACTAAACTGTGGTTTGTTCAACATCTTTCCAGGTATTTGCACTTACATATAATAGCGTTGACATCTTTAGAGATGTGTACATGATTGGGTGAAATTATTGTATAAAATTCAGGGCATATTTAGTTCATAGAGTTGATCGTCCATAGGTTCTGGCCAAACTTGTCACCTTACTCCTTCGGCCATACGGTCGGTCAGATGCTATTACTTAGTTTCCTTAATTGATAGAAAAATCATATTACTATCAGTATTACACTTAACAACTTACCTGGGGAGATTACAGAGGCAATCTTCCCAGGTAAATTGTTGACATAACAATTAAGTATTCAAATAATTACACACTGATAATTTCCTAAAAAAATAAATATATACATTTAAATTTTTTAAAAAGATGCTGATTTATATAACTATATGAGCTTAAGTTAATTGATTTAAAAAAATTAGCTTAGCAGGGGTAATTTTTTTTGTTTTAAGCACTGATGATGAAGAATCGACTCCGAAACATCTGAAGGACAAATAAAGATGTATGTATTTAATATTTCTGTTGCTTCTTGATTAACTTAAAAAACATGCCTGTATCTGAGGGGAAAATATGTTGATGGAGACAATAGTAAATAAAACATGTCGAATCCCTATATTTTATGTCACTCTTTATTATATCAAGGACCCCATACATGGTGAGTCTCGACCGAGGACTAAGGTGAACTCTCTGTGTTCACACCTAGAGAAATAGGGCAACCCTCTCGTACATATTATTTTTGCTTGTCTGTAGCAAAGTTTGTCATGTCCACGGCTCTTATCACTTCTCCCGACATGAAAGTCCGGCTCTGGCTACTGTGGGGTAAGGACCTGTTGCCTGACCTCTCTGATAGTTGATGGAAGTTTGCCGACTTGGCCGCCAGGGGGCTCCGGCGTGTCTACCTGACCTGCCAGTTGTTGCCTGGAGTTGCGTGAGGGAGGGTGCTGTTTGGCGTGTAGGCGCCATTGGGAACCCCCATCCCCCGTGTTCGCTGGACTCAACCGTTGGTTTGGAGTTTTCAGGGCGTGCTTAATTCATATCTTGCTCTTGAGGTTGTGTTGTTGGACATGTTACGTGTTCGTGTGGACGAGGTGTACGGGCTCCAGCTCCTGACGGACCACCGAGCACTAGTGAAGTTTAACTCCGCGGTAGTGTATAAGGAGTTCGTAGCCTTCTGTGATGGGCGAACATTGATCCTCCCTGGGGACGGTGGTACGGTCGCTATTTCCGACGCTGCTGCTCATTTACCTATATGGCCTTGCATAGTGTGCCGTTCGAGTTTTCGGAGGCCCTGCTTCAGAGATACTTTGGCCAATATGGTACAGTGGTATCCCTCCGTATAAACTCTGTCTCTTCCGGAAGATAGCGTGGGGTCTCCTGTGGTACACGGACTCTCGCCTTGAGACTCAAGTCCCCGGTTCCCACCACGGTTACTTTGCTAGGGTACACTCTGCGGCCATTCTATGCAGGGCAGCTACGTTTCCTGTTTTCGTTGTGGCCTTGAGGGCACCTGGCAGCCGCTTGCACTGGGGTCGCGGCTGCACCTGTTAATCTGTTCCGTGAAGAGGATTTTTCCCCATTGGTGGCGCAAGACCTATCGCCTCGTAATGGAGTGGGTGGGGAGGTTCCTCTGCCACCTGCTGACCTGGTGGTGGTTCTGAGTTAATCGGCTGCTGGTCCGGCATGTGTGGATAGTGGTGTACACAACAAGGTGGTGGTGTGCGGCTCCGCCCCCGCAGTCTGTCTCTTTGCTTCCGATGGCTTCTGCACCTGTTTCCGCCTCTGCACCTCTGTTGCCTTCGACGTCCCTACATGCTCTCTTACCTGTGTTGATCTCTTCCCCTCCCCTTGCCGTGCCTGTTCTTTCTCCTGTCTCCTCTGTGGGTGTTGGTCTCGTCCCTCATGTCGTTGAGGCTGACATTCTGCGGGGTCGTGCTCCTCCGGTTGTGGAGCAGCCTGCCACCGGCTCTTCTCGGGTGCCTCCTGCAGGGGGTGACAGCTCTGATGACCAACGGCCTGTCCCCAAGTGTTCACATATGGATACGGGTGCTTCGCCTCCTCGTACGTGGGCAGAGAAATGTGAGGATGCGGCGTGTGTTGATATTTCTTCTGTGAGCTGTTCCTCTGTGGAGTGCGAGGATGATGCGTCTGGTGCTGGTGTGGTTCTGATGGATGGTGTGGGCCCTGGTGTGGCTCCTGCTGTAGGGGTGGGGGCCGGTGTGGGGCCTGTGACTCTTGATTCGGGTGTGTCGCTTGCGTCAGATGGTTCCGGTTTCTCATGGGGGGTGGTTCCCCCTTCCGAGGTTGAGGGTGACCGTGGCGACCTGATGGTGGTGCTGAAGAAAACTGCTCACTCTGAGGGTTCCGTGCCCCCCTCCCCCTTCCCCTATTTCGTCGGCGGCGGTTTTGCCGCCCCTCACGTCTACGGCCATTTCCTGTTTCTCCTGTTTTGTCGGAGGCAGTGTTGCCGCCTCGGCAGCCTTTGCCCGCTGTTCCGGTATCTCCTGCTTCCTCAGCGGCAGTGTTCCTGCCTCACCTGACTTTTTCTACGTCTTCGGTGTCTTCTGGTTGGGGTGGTTGCTTCCGCCGGATTTGGTGATCCCTGTGTATATGACGTACCCATGGCGTCGTGAGGGCCGTTCCCCTACCGAACAGGAGTATTTGATATGGGAGGCTTATAAGTGGAAGTATCCTTCATGGAAGTTCCCTGAGAAATATCCTCCTAAATGATTACTGTGTGTTGTGGTGTTACTTGCGCATGGGTGCGTCGTTGTGGGTGGGGTTGCATGTGTGTGTGTCTGGGTGGGGTTGCATGTGTGTGAATGGGGCGGTTTTTTGTTTTCCGGTTCCTGCGTTTTCGGTTTTTTGTTTGTGGGTTTGCTTGTGTGGGGTTTGCATGTGTGTCTGTGTGTCCTTGTCTTTCTGTACATGTTCTGTGTGGTTGGGTGCGGTTTTATACTTCCAGCTCTGTTTTATTTATACATGACTGGTTGTACTGTTGTGCTGCTGTATTGGTGTGTTTGGTGTGGTGATAGTTTATATTATGTATTTATGTCCTTACGGCCTTCAGGTCGTTTGCATGTGTTTTTGTTTTGTACTTTTTGTTTGTTTTTGTACTTATGGTTCCCTGTGTGGTTCTGTTTTTCTGTTATTGATGCTTTGTGTTTCTTGTACTGATTATGTGTCCTGTTCTGATTTTTGTTCTGTATTATGTCCCTGTGTAGAAGTTTGTCGTATGCTTTGTATCATGTGCATTTCACTTTTGGTTCTTCTTGTGTTTAGGTTCTTTTCATGTTGTATTACTATATTCTGCGTATCCTGCATGTACTCTTGTTTTTATTTTTATGTGGTTTTCTGTTTGTATATTGTGTTTCTTTATAAATAAAAAAACCTTCTCCCGACATTCTCAAAAGATATTTCTTTACAAATGTTGTCATATAATTTGTTCCTAATCATATCCTTATTTTATCTTTGTTAGCCGAGGCTAGGTCTATGATACACCATCCTGTGATTTAGTAACATAATTGCTCAGCCTTTTACTATATCCTACTAAATAAATCGAATACCGATAGTTTTTAAACAAATGAAACCATTTAATTGTTTAAAAGTGAATAAGGTAGTCCAGAATGTAGGGATACCCTTGACCGTCCTATAGGACAGAAGCTAGGGTTTTCCTACTAAATGAATATGATACTTACAGAAATAGCGAACTTTGTGCTCTGAAAAAAGAAAGATAATTCCCTACCTAAGTAAAATATCATCATCTTGACCGACGTGGAGGGTTGCAAGTGTCGAAACTGGTGACGAAGAACTGCTGTTGAAGTGCCAACTCCAGCACGGAGTCCATGCTAGAGGAACTATGGCCTCTTTATCTCCTTGGTCGGGTTGCAGAAGATTGGGTCTTTGACCCGAAGACAAATCAAAGTGCCAGGGTACCAAAATGATGATCTGTCTGAGCTTGAGAAATATCCTAGGGACAAAGGTGGAAAACACGAGTATAACACTGAGGGAGGGATGACCAATTAAGAGAATGACTGAGGCCTACAGTCACCACGTAATCCAAAGTTATCCAACACTCACAATGCTACCCTCGGAATGCACAAAGTACACAGCACCATATAATATTAATAAGTAATGAAAATATTGAAAACCAACTGTATCAAAGCCAAGTAACTTACCACAAATTGATGTTCTGATACTAGTACCTGAGTGAAGCTCTTGGACAGGCCCCCATTTAATGTGATGAAAAAAAAGAAGTGTAGGTGTTCGGCAGTCCTCCTAATGGCTGTTGTCAGGGCCAATCACATTTACAAAAAAAAGTTGACTGCTTGGTGTTGTCGTCTGTGGTAAGTAAGGGAATACCGCAAAACACATAGTATGAACAATGAAACTTTAATTACTTGAAATTATGAACAAAGAGAATCCCTTGTATGTACAGTGCGAACACACAAGTCAAAAAAAAATAACATAAAATTAAGAACAAGAGTGACGTTACCTACATATAAATAAGACAAGAAAATGAAAAACAGGGCTGAGAATAAGCACTGGCTGAGAACATCCACTAATAACAGAGTGTATATCAGTTGGTAGTTTCAGCTTGAGAGCACAGGATATTCTGAAGTCCACAGCTCGTGTGCGTCTATTTATATGGGGTGTAGGTGGGCTGGCTCGAGGACAGTCGTTGATCCACCATCGGAAAGAGGCTGGCTTGAAATGTAGTTTGGTGGTTGACGACGGTGGCGAGCCGCAGGAGGGAGTGTGGAGTGGAGCGAATTTAGGGTACATTTTACCCCCTGGTCAAAACGTTTTGTGCTACTGGTATACATATTTTGAAGGTAGCATCTATTATTGTATATATATAAGTAACTTTATGTAAGGAAGAGCAGGCTCAATCTCTTGAAAGAGATTACCGTCACAAGTAATATATGGAAACATGTGGAAAAGATTGGGTCTAAGGTTAATGCCAACTTGAAATTAACCCTTTTACATGCCTGTGTAGGGGTTGGCGTGGGACCAGTGCCTGAAAGTGCCTTCCACTTTCCAGGCACTTTTACTTGGGCAGCAATTGTTACAAAATGGCTATTA
>WNGS01033887.1:6005-21948 GCA_020271785.1 Procambarus virginalis | reverse complement strand
CTAGATGTTGATTTGGTACAAGAGGAGTGTTTGTCAACACTTACATTGACCGTGCTCTCAGCCACAGCTCAGGATGAAGTAAGTCGATGAAGAACTCTTGTAGGGGTAAGGCAGGTCCTAGTCATTGGCTTGCATTGGCATGCAAGCCAATGAGCCTCAGTAAACATAGTACAGGGGGTTTCCCAACTCGGGTCCCCAAAGAGATTATTACGTTTGTGGGAATATTCATACAACAGTCACCTTGTTTTGTTTATAAAACAATAAATACGTTGTAATGGAAAACGGACTTATTTACTAATTATTACACACATAAGAACATGTTCAGTGGGAATAATACAAAATTGACGTTGATGGGTCCTCGACCGAGGCTCATCGTGTATGGGATCCTCAACTGAGGCTAATAGTGTATGGGGCATCTCGGTCATGAGCTAAGTACCCCACCCTACATGATGAGGCTTATCGTGTATGGGGTCAAGATCTTCTTGAAGTTTTATACAAGTTCTGGATTTGTTCACACATAATTTATGCATTATATGCAGATATTCTGCTCAATCTGAATCTAAATCGTTTATAAATATGATGAGTAACAGAGATCCCTGGAAAGAGCCTTGGAACACTGCACTTGGAAAGTTTTCCACATGAATGACTTAGCTTCATCTATGCTAAATGTTAGTTTCTTTTGATGTAACCATGCCCCAATATCACTAGCATCTATGCAGACGGCGAGTCACAATAACGTGATTGAGGATATAATGACCAAACCACACACCAGAAGATGAAGAAAAAACGTTTCAGTTCAGTAGGGGTTCTCCCCTAGGTGTCCTGTTTGTGAACTTCTACATGGGTACCATCGAGCAGAAGGTCTTAGTTGACATGGACTTGAAACCCGCCATATACTGCAGTATGTTGATGACATTTTTACATAAGTACCCGATGCCTGACGTCTGCAGGAGCCGAAAAAGGCATTTGAGTGGATTTCTGTGTTGAGTTTCACCTACGAGATAGAGAGGATGGGATGCTGCCCTTTCTAGATGTAACAGTCAAGGAAAGGAGCGGAGGCTTCCACACTGCAGTCTACACTAAGGGAACAACATAGGAATGTGCCTCAATGCCAATAGTAACTGCCCAGACAGGTACAAGAGAGTGTTGTCAACACTTACATTGACCGTGCTCTCAGCCACAGCTCAGGATGGAAGTAAGTCGATGAAGAACTCTGTAGGGTAAGGCAGGTCCTAGTCAACAACGGTTCTCTAATGTTTTGTTGAAGACATCATAAAATGAAAGGTGAAATGTCATGCAACCTGTGAAGAGTCAATTAACACATGTACCCCCCCCCCTATTAGACTATTTTATAGGAACTTCTTTTCGACGGCTCATAAACGGAGGAAGGGGCCTGAAAGATATTGTTGATAGGAAGTTATTATTGTGATGGTAATCTCTTTCAAGAGAGATTGAGCCTGCTCTTCCCTACATAAAGTTACTCATATATATATAAACAATAAGATGCTACCTTCAAGATACGTATACCTGTAGCACGAAACGTTTTGACCAGGGGGTAAAACGTACCCTCCACACTCCCTCCTGCTGGCTCACCACCGTCGTCAACCACCAAACTACCATTTCCAGCCTGCCTGCTTCTGATTGGTGACCCGCCGACTGCACACCTGCACCTCAGCGCCCTCTACCTAGACGATGTCTGGGCTTGAACCAGTCATTGAAGTTAGAATATTCTGTGCTCTCAAGTGAAAACAACCAACTGATATACGCTCTGTTTATTAGAGGATGTTCTCGGCCAGCACTATATTCTCAGCACCATTTACTATTTTGTCTAAGGTAGTACTATTTATTTATATTGTGTTCTTGCATTTATCTTTGTTTTTTGATTGCACTGTACATTGCCAAGGGACTTGTCTTTATTTTTATTTGTGTTTAAAGTAAATTAAAGTTTCATTGTTCATACTATTTGTTTTGCGTGTCTTCCCTTACTTTACCACAGACGACAACAGCCAAGCAGTCGACTTTTTTTTTTGTAAATGTGATTGGCATTGACACAGCCATTAGGAGGACTGCCGAACACCTACACTTCTTTTTTTTCCATCACATTTAATGGGGGCCTGTCCAAGAGCTTCACTCAGGTACTAGTACTAGAACATCAATTTGTGGTAAGTGTACTTGGCTTTGATACAGTTGGTTTTCAATATTTTCATTACTTTTAATATTTATATGGTGCTGTGTATTTTGTGCATTCCGAGGGTAGCATATTGTGAGTGTTGGATAACTTTGGATTACGTGGTGACTGTAGGCCTCAGTCATTCTCTTAATTGGTCATCCCTCCCTCAGTGTTATTACTCGTGTTTTCCACCTTTTGTCCCTAGGATATTTCTCAAACTCAGACAGATCATCATTTTGGTACCCTGGTACTTTGATTTGTCTTCGGGTCAAAGCACCCTATCTTCTGCAATCCGACCAAAGGAGGATACAGAGGGCCATAGTTCCTCTAGCACGGACTACGTTGCTGAGTTGGGACCTCAACAGCAGTTCTCGTCACCAGTTGACACTCGCACCCCTACACGTCGGTCAGAGATGATGATATTTACTTAGGTAGGGAATTAGCTTTCTTTTTTCAGAGCACAAAGTTCGCTAATTCTGTAAGTATCATATTTCATTTAGTAGGAAAACCCTCGCTTCTGTCCTATAGAGACTCGGCAAGGTATCCCTACATTCTTGGACTACCTTATTCACTTTTGAAACAATTAAATGGTTTCATTTGTTTTAAAAACTATCGGTTTCATTTATTTAGTAGGATTTTCTTGCCTTTATTCTCTTACATTGAGTACCGGGTACAAGATTTCCTGCGATTTTGATTGACTAATCATTTACCATACTAAAATTAACGTTAATTGTTAACGATTAAAATTCCACAGGATAGTTACCAGTTGCCACGTCATCCTGTTACTGACACTTCCAATATCACAAGTATATTCATTGTACATTTATTTGCTATTTTCACAATGTTTCGTCTCTCAGCATTTCGTAGTGATCCAGCAAGTGAAATAGGGAACTTAAGTCGTGCCAAGAGGACCGAATTACAATCTCTTGCACACGAGTATCACCTAGATGTTCCCTCTGGAGCCAACAAAAATGACTTGCACAATATAATCATGGATCACCTCTTAGATGAAGGAATTATAGACTCTGAAGCTCACGAAAACTATTCTATTGCAGATAAACATGCTCTGGCAGCTATGAAGCTGAAGCTCGAACTAGCGAAAATCGAGCGGGAACAACAAAAAGAAGCCCTACAACAACAGAAAGAAGCTCTCCAGATAAAAAAGGAAGAGGCTGCCCTAAGGAAAGAAGAACAAGAACGCGAGATGGCCCTACACAAAGAGCGTGAGCGAGTACAGCTTGAAGCAAGAAAACGTGACCTGGAGATACAACGGGAGCACAGTAAACAGCAAGCTGATAGTGCTCTCGAATATCGTCGACAAGAACTCGCTTTGGAAACTACACACCACACTCAGCGCCAACAAGCTACCGCTAGTCTTCCCGTAAGTTTCAATGTCTCCCATGCAAGTAAGTTAATGCCACCATTCGTTGAGACAGAGATAGATGTCTTTTTCACCACTTTTGAGACCCTAGCTAAAAAACTTAGCTGGCCTGAAGATCAATGGTCTACCCTTCTCAGAGTGCATCTCACAGGTAGAGCTGCGGTTACTCTCAGTACCTTAGCGTCTGAGAATGACTACCAGACCCTGAAGCAAGCAGTTTTGGACGCCTACCTTCTCTCCACCGAAAGCTACAGACGAAAATTCCGTGATTATCTAAAGGCAAGTACCACCACCTTTTTAGAATTTGCCAATACAAAGAAAAGATATTTCATGAAATGGCTGGAAGCAGCACATGTCTCTACATTTTCAGAACTCGTCAACCTCATTCTAGTTGAGGAATTCTTGAGACGTGTTCCCCCTTCCATCCGTTTATATTTAGCAGACAAAGAAGAAACCGACTACATCAGATGTGCGAAGTCGGCTGACACCTACAGCCTCATACACCGGCTAACACCAGACCACCTTCCAGTAAGAAGTCTTGGTATAGTTATGATAAAGTGAGTACCGATCAAGCGAGCTCTCAATTGTATTGTAAGTATTGCAAACTCTATGGACATACCATGGATAAATGTGGAAAGCTCAATACAAAGGCAATAATGAAACTACTAAACCCAAACCGACTCCTCCTAAGTCCGGTAAGCCTGTGATGAATGTTGGTGTTCCTGTTAATGATCTTTCTCTCTTCAGCAAACACCTGTATCCTGGAACTGTCTCTGCCAACGGTACAGATTCGGAGGGACGTTTCAAATTGAAGATCTTGAGGGACACAGCGGCTCTTCAGTCAATAATATTGAAATCAGCTGTGCCTAACATCACCTACACGGGGAAACCGTCCTTATCACTGACCTCACTGCTACCACTCCGTATCCACTCGCCAGAGTCCACCTGGATTGTCCTTTCGTGACCGGTGAAGTCCAAGTCGCCATCAGGGAAAAGCCTTTTCCCATGTCTGGAGTGCAACTTCTCCTGGGCAATGACTTGGCAGAAGATCTGCAACCTTCCAACCTGATCATCATGGACAAACCCCAGGTGTGTAACTCTGTAGTGGACAATCCCATCTTTGAGTATGTTCCAGCAGAGGTCCAAGAAAGTGATGAAGTTTCTCCTCCGGTTTTGGTGACCACCCGTGCACAAGCTGCACGCCCGCAACCAGCTGACTCTACTGCTACCGCTGTCCCTCAAGACCCTCAGAATCTACCACCGAATCTTACTATGTTGGAGTTCCGTAAGTTACAGAGGGAGGATCCTTCATTAACACCATTATTCTTCCAGGCTGAGACTCAACCTGACAGTATCCCTGGGTTCTTCCTAGAGAATCAGTTGCTCTACCGCAGGTACAGACCCAGTAAGCTGAAGGAGGATGACGATTGGGCAAATGTCGAACAACTAGTGGTTCCCACCAGCCTACGGCCCGATATTCTACACCTGGCCCACGGAGCACTTTCTCACTATGGTTTTAACAAAACCTACCACGGAATCAGACAAGACTACTACTGGCCAGGTATGGTTAAAGACGTCAAAAGTTACGTGCAACAGTGTCATACATGTCAGATGGCAGGAAAACCTAACATCTCTATTCCCAAGGCTCCTTTGACTCCCATCCAGTGCCTGCGGAACCTTTCCACAGACTCATCATAGACTGTGTTGGTCCTTTACCCCGGACCAGTTCTGGCAACGCCTATATACTAACTATCCTGTGTCCTACCACCAGATTCCCCATAGCAGTTCCCGTAAAGAACATTACGGCTGCTACTGTGGTGAAACAACTATTGAAGATCTTCACCCAGTATGGATTTCCAAGAGAGGTTCAAAGTGACTGTGGCACCAACTTCACCAGTGATCTCTTCAAGAAGACACTGGAAGAGTTCAACATCACACAGGTATTGTCCAGCCCCTATCATCCTGCTTCACAGGGTTCTCTTGAACGTAGCCATCAGACTATTAAAGCACTCCTAAAGAAATTTTGCAATGAAACCTTGAAAGACTGGGATAAACAACTTGACCTCATCATGTGCATTTTCAGAAGTCTCCCCAATGAGTCTCTAGGAGTATCTCCTTATGAGATGCTCTACCGACGTAAGTGCCGTACTCCTCTCAAAGCTTTTAAAGAATCTACGTAATGCCACCTTCAGTGACCCTCAGAATGTGCCCCAGTTTCTTCAAAACTTAAAGCACCTTCTAGAGAGAGTACGTAAATTTGCTAATGACAATCTATTGAAAGCTCAGGAGAGGATGAAGATTCATTTTGACCAACGCAGCAAAATAAGGAAATTTAAACCAGGAGACTTCGTGTTGGCATATTTTCCTATCCCAGGTTCTCCATTGCAAAATAAGTTTTCAGGACCCTACTGCATCAAGGAGTGCAGAAACAACCACAAATATGTTCTTGAGACTCCAGATAGGCGGCGGAGAACCCAGTTGTGCCACGTCAACCTCCTAAAGCAGTATCAAGGTACTCCCCCCACTGTGTTAGTATCATTATCCACATTTCAAGGTCCATACCTCCACAGTGAGACCTTCCCTGCTTCTCCTCCAGAAAGCACTAACATTGAGTCAGTGCCTTCCAACTTAGAAATCCTAACTGATCTTCATAAATATTTGCAGGACTGTAATAGTGCTCCTCTCATCAGAATCTTCAAAGAACATCAGAAGTTGTTCAGCGATGATCCACAGGAGTGTAATGTGGTTCAGCACGACATCCAGCTACTCCCTGACACCCGGCCGATTCGTCAACGTTTCTACCGAATCAGCCCGAACAAAAAGGAAATCATGCGTGCTGAAGTACAGTACCTCCTGGATCATGGGCTGGCCACCCCTTGTGAGTCCCCTTGGGCCTCACCCTGCATCTTGGTGCCGAAACCGCACGGTAAAGTGAGGCTGTTTACTGACTACAGGAAATTGAATCTTGTGACTGTCAAGGATGCTTACCCATTACCTAGAATATATGACATCCTTGACGCCATTGGTAATGCTCGGTATTTATCCCAACTAGACTTACTCAAGGGATACTACAAGTATGTTTGACGGAGCGAGCTAAGGAAATATCTGCCTTCACCACTCCTTTTGGCCTTTACAGATATGAACGCCTTCTATTTGGACTATGTAATGCCCCGGCCACCTTCCAGCAAGCTGTCAACCGCGTCATCCATGGCTTATATCTATTCGTTGCCTTGTGGGGGGTTGAATATTATACACCGTGCTCACTTGTAGATTTATAGGCTGAAACAAACAGATATATATCTGGCCAGCCGAGGTCCTACTACTCTGGGTCTGTGGAGATAACTGACTACTGCAAGCATGGCTTGATGCTCCTCTGTCTGGCATGACGTCAGAGGCCTACTCGCTTGTGATTGGTTATGTTCCAACTGGCGAGGAATTTGAATATAACACCGCTCGGACAACCTACCAAGTCGACGTCCCTTGTCGACAAGCTCTGGCTAGCTATATAGTTACAATAATACTGAAAGGACCTCGGTGGCATTCAATAATGGCTTACATGAGAAAATTGCATAATAAAACATTGAAAATAGATCAGGTGTGCGTAATACTAGCATCTTGGCATATGCACCAAAAAAAACATTTTGAACATAATAGGTGAAAATCATGGTAACAATGCTTTGATTCAAGCAGAGTATGAAGAACATGTGTATGTCTACTTGTCAGATATGAACAATACAACTTAAGGTATTGCCTAAACAAAATTATTAACATATGTTAATGGCATGTGCTTGAAAACCATACAAAATTAAACAATTATTACATTAATGAAGCAAAGTTCTGACCTAACAACCACAAATGAATTTTAAGATTAGATAATGATTTTTTTTTCTTTTTTTTCTTTTCATTTTCAATGTACAATATATATTTACAAGACCAATGTACAATATATTTAATTTGCAATATATTTACAAGCTATATACAAGACCTGGAACAAGAAGACTAACATCTGCGTGATAGCAGTCAGGATTCACTGGCCTCAATGTGGTTGCTAGAACATTAATGAAATCTTTATGACAAGCACTGTAAAAAAAAATTACAAATGGCAGTAGACTTAACAATGGCATTTAATTTGTAACAAAATAAAATTGAGAAAACATGATCATACTATATATATATTGGTAATAATAAGACATGTGGTGGAAATACTGCAAATGAATTTTTCAAAGCCAAAACAAAATAACTGCAGAGTGCACTTAATTGTAAATTCTGCGGATATCTACACCTAGCTCATCCAGAGCACTATACACCTCTAGCTCTGACTGAAGAACAGAAACAGATGAAACTACATGTGACAAACTATCATCTTGAGAGATAACCTCGTTAACATCCAGCCATTGGACATGTGGTGAGTGCACGGTTGAAACGAGAGGTCTAGATCTAGGATTATAAGTGCTAGTATGGGGTTGCTGAACATCAAGTGGTCTGTCAACCACAGAAGGTGGTGTCCCAATAGGAGGATCTGTCTGGGTAAGTTCATTGTCATCTTCCTCATCAGTCTCGTCAACAGTCATTTTAGCTAACTTCATATGGTCTAAATGCTCATTTATATACTCTCCTGTAACTAAGTTCTTCAGTCTATACTTGTTACCTTTGATAAGCTCGATTACCTTATATGGACCCAAAAATTTCTTAGTTAACTTGTACATAGGGCCAGACCTGTGTTGGTTAAGTATCATTACTACAGATCCGATATTTATTTTACTGGGATTAGCTCGTTCATTCCTTGCTCGAGTGAACTCGGCTGTAGCTTTGGACAATTGTTCTCGTATTTTCTTGAATACTAGTTGCATTTGTCTACGCTTTACTTGAACAAAATCATCTATGTTATATAAAGGAGTAGGAGGTACATTAATCAATTCATTAGGGAGGATCTTATCTGTACCATAAAGAATAGCGTGAGGTGTGTCACCTGTAGAAACATTAATCGAAGAATTTATAGCACACTGAATTAAGGGTATAAAATCATCCCAATTGTTGTTATCAAAATTCAACGTGACTCTCAAGGCATCTAAAACTTTCCTGTTAGTACGTTCAGCAAGTCCATTGCTTGCTGGATGATAGGGCATGATACTACATTTTTTAATGTTATATAAATCACACAAGCTAGTTAAAATACTATTACTGAATTCTGGACCATTATCTGAAAGGATTACTTTAGGCATACTATATCTACAAATTATGTGGTCATGGAATGCACTGGCTATAGTTTCTGCTGTTTTGTTCGGGATAGGAACTAGTTCGCAAAATCGTGAAAAATTATCAACCATTACAAGCAGATGTTTGTTCCCTTTCTCTGTTTCCGCAAAATTTGTCAATAAATCCATCGATACTCGTTCCCAAGGAGCTTTAGTTGCTGGGTACACCTGAATTGGATTAGGTCCTGAAACATGTCCCTTGTGCTGTAAGCAGGTTAAACATCTGTCAACATAATGAGCAATGTCCTTAGCCATTTTTGGCCAAAAATATTTCAATCGACCTTGTTGGAGTGTACGATCCTTTCCTGGATGTGCACTTGCAGGAGCATCATGGATAATTTTTAACACAGTTGGTACCAAGACAGCTGGAACAACTAACTGACAACATTTCCTCGGGGCTGTCCCTAGCTTTACTACTCTACACAGTAAATTGTCCAACATAACTAGTTCTTTCAATGGTACTGGCGGTTTATGAATCGGGCGAGTGTCTTGCTTAGTCAAAAATTTAATGACGGGTGCCCATATGGGGTCTTGTCTCTGTTCCGTTTCTACTACTGTAGCATCTAATGCTGGGTAATTTAACTGAATCGCAGCTACGTGTCGAGAAAACGCATCGGCTACAACATTTTGCTTTCCTGGAATATATCCAAATGTGGGATTGAATTCTTGAATTGTGAGCAAATATCTAGCAAACTTTCCAACTGGATTCTTATTTTTGAACAAGGGAATTAATGGTTGGTGATCTGTAAGAACATGAACTGGGTAATTATAAATTGTATCTCTGAAATGTTTAAGTGCCCAGACAACTGCTAAGGCTTCTCGTTCTGTTGCGCTATAATTTTTCTCTTCTTTAGATAATGTACGGCTAGCATAAGCTATTGCGTGATCTCTGTGACCTTCTGTTTGAAGTAATGCAGCACCTAAACCTATGTCACTAGCATCTGTAACCAACGTAAAAGGTTTAGAAAAATCTGGGTACCTAAGGACAGGTGACGAAATCAAGGCTGCTTTGAGTTTTTTGAATGACTGATCCTGGGCCTCTCCCCAAACAAAGGGTTCATCTTTTCTTTGCAACTTGTAAAGTGGAGCGGCTATAATAGAGAATCCAGCAATAAATGAACGATAAAATCCTACAAGACCTGTGAACTGTCTTACGGCTTCTGCGGTACGAGGTGTTGGAAAATCACGGGCAGCAATAATTTTTGATTCATTCAATGTAATACCTGAAGGTGTAACTGTATGACCAGGGAAATTAATCTTCTGCTTTAAAAATGAACATTTTGCGAGCTTTATTTTTAAATTAGCTTCAGCGAGCTTTGCAAGTACTTTTTCAAGGTTCTGGAAATGAGTCTGAACATCTTGCGACATGATTATGAGATCATCAAGGTAAACTAGAAGAGTACTTCCTATCAATCGACGAAATAGATTTGTCATGAGCCGTGAAAAAGTTATTGGACTACTCCGCAAACCAAATGGCATTCTTTTGAAATGAAAATGACCATTGGGAGTACTAAAGGCTGTCAATTGTTTACTTTCTTCATCAAGGGGGATTTGCCAGAATCCCTGCAACAAATCTAACGTTGAGAATACTTTATTTCGACCAATACTTTGCAACAAATCATTTAGAACTGGAAGTGGGAAACGATCAGGTATTGTTACTCTGTTAAGCTTTCGATAATCGATTACAGGTCTCCAAGTCCCATCTCGCTTTGGTACAAGAATCAATGGAGCGTTCCATGGCGAATTACTCGATTCGATTACATCACTCTGTAGCATTTCCTCTATAAGTCTATCGGCTTCTGCTCTCTGAGAATGGGGAAGACGGTAAGCTGGTACATAAATAGGGGTAGTTCCTTGTTCAAGTGGAATTTTATGTGTAATAAGAGGAGTGAGACCTAACTTTTCTCCTGGTAGGCGACAACGGCTCTATTTCTGTTCAAAATTTCCAAAAGCTGAGCCACAGAGTCAGGAAAATCAGTAGGACTGAGGTGTTGCGCTTGCACCTCTGGCTGAGATCCTTGTTCTCCTGGCGTGAGAGTACAAACAGTATGATCCATGGAGACATCATCCACAACTCGCACCGGTAACGAGTAATGGGCAAAATCTACAACATGGGTACCAGACTGGAGATGGATGTCGGCATTACTAGTGTTTGCAATAAATAATGTAACAGTACCGTCCTGCACTGTGTGCCAGGAGGGTTCAACAAACGTACCATTCACTTTACACGTTTCACTTTCCGCAATCACATCCGACAACTCAGGCACTCCCTGAACCTTAACTCTTATTCTGGTGAGAGAATGAGAGTGCAGCACAGTGTCAGTAGCCGTGGAACCACTGACTTCAGAGATGGAAGCTGCCAGGCGAGCAAGACAACGAGAATCCGTTAGGGCGTCCCCTTCCAGAAGATCCCGATACTCACTCTCCTTAACAACTGCACCACTACGATGCTTCAATCGAGTGCCTATTTTCTCGGGTATGCTAACACGACAATGATCTGACAAACCTACGCTAGCAAGGCGGGTGTCAACGAAATTAACGTAGTCTGATTGAAGATTGAACTCATGGCCCTGTCGATACATGCTACACAAGGGTATGATGTGGTCTTTGATACTTATGTTCCAACGATGGGGAAACAATGCAATATTTTCATCAATCATGGTGTACAGACCTAAGAGAATGTCTCCAGGAAAATGAATAATGTCAACAACTAAACATGTTATAGACAATGTGACATCATTGAACTTGAGTGGGAGGTCAATTTCACCCTGAACTTTTACTTTATTTCCTGAAATACCACTTAGAAAAGGTATGTGTGACTGTTTTAAAGTAGTAGGGTGCTTACTTTCAATGTCTCTAAGAGCTGAGGGCTTGACAATATTAATTTTTGCACCTGAATCAAGAAAAACTTTTAAAACTCTACCATGTACAATGGCTGATACAAGGGGACCATCACTTGAGACTGGACAAGTTACTACTTTTGACTTATGTTGTCTGGGATATCTGCGTCTTGTCTGGGTTAAATTACTGTGGTTCCGTCAACATCTACAACTGGTCTAGAGTCAGTGTCCTCCTCTGTCAAGTGTCCAAATCTATTTTGGGTAGCTACTGAATACACAGGGAGGGCACTAGGATTGACTAGCTTGAATTGGTTAGCGGATGGCCTTGGGGGTTTCCCGACGACATGGAGTGAACATTCTGAGCTCCAGCATTCTGTGACTGAGTATTATAATTTGAAGTTGCATTATAGTTGGGCTGGGAGTTGTAATTACGAGGGTTCTGATAATGTCTTGGACGCTGTGAGCCTCGCCAAGACTGACCGTGGGAGTTACGAGGTGGAGATGTCCTTTGCCTAGCTCTACAATCTGCAGTGTGGTGGCCAACTTGTTTATGGTATTTGCAATATGGTAGCCTAGAATGATTAGGTTGACGAGGGGACCGAGAGAATTGTCTAGGAGGTGATGATCTAGGGGCGAACCAACAGTCCCTTGCGAGGTGGTTACTCTTACCACAATGCCAACATGAGGAAGCGGATGGTTGTGGACTATGGCGTTTCGGCAATTTATGAGGCGGCGAATTTGACTGGGGGCTACGAGCATGGGTGCGGTTCTGCGACCAAGAGTTTTGAGAGTTTGTGGAAGGATGCTGAGAGCTTGTTACTACATTTACAGTATCAGAGGGTGGCAACAGTTGAGCACTTCGGGGAGCTAGTTTATCGGCAGCATTGTTAATGGCCTCAAACACTTCACCAATTTCATGTTTAACACCAAAATTTTGTTGCTCAACGATTGGTTTAGTATGCTCGGGGGCAAAATGCATTAAAGTACCAAATGCTATCATTTTGGCCATAGACTCAGGGGACAGATTATTGTCTTTATCTAACCAAGTCGAATTATTCATAGCAGACACTAAGGCATAAAGATACTGATCGAGACGGCTAGTAAACGCATTAAACGATTCACCAGGCTGCATGGTGGCATTGGCAATTTTCTTGACTAACCTATACGGGTCAAGGTCTCCTTTATTAACAAAGCGACGGCGAAAGAAATCTTTAAATTCAGGCCAAGACTGGAGGCTAACAATGGCTTTCTCATCAACAACGAAACGTGCATCACCTTTGGTTGTGTCTACAGCTGAACGTGCAATTGCCAAGTATTCGGCATCAGTAGGCTTAGAAAAACGTGCAACTGTTTTCGCTTCAACCTTACTAAACCAGGATTCTAGTAAACGCGATTCCCCAGCAAAAAGAGGAATAGCCATTTCCTGAGCTGATCTCTGGCCATTGGGATGAGCAACTGCTCCTGTTGAGTCTGAGGGGTTTCAACAGTGGTAGGCATTGTCACAGCCGTGGAAGTAATATTTGAACGCAGATTATAATTAAGTGCACCTGGCATCAGAGATAGTATACACAAAAATAAACACTCAAAAAATATCAACTTGGCTAAAGTAAAAAAAAATTGGCAGAAATAAAATTATTAAATTGGGCTAGGCAAGAAAATAATTAAGAACAAGCAAATTGTGAATTAATTTTAGCAATCTTTCATTAAAAAATGACTGGAATTAGATGTATGTAAATTAATTAAACCAGACTAAGCACAGCAATTTAGAATAAAAACTGGAAAATGCAATTGCAAAATTTCATTAAAAAGATTCAACACAACAAGTGGCAATGCATGAAAAATGGGTTTAGCAAAAACAAATTGGACACAGGCACATGGGTAACATGCTATGGTAAAAGTTTAAAATAAAATGCTTAAAGGATAAATTTCAAAGTTAGGTCTGGAGAAATATCAAAATTTTTCTATGTTCAATTGTCTATGGAAATCTCAAAAATAAATTTCTATTATGCAAAATAAACTGCTAGAAACAATTATTTCTTACTTCTCTGGAATTTGAATTTACCAATAACACTAGTAGAACACTTAATATTCAAATCAATTAATGTGAGAAGCAGGAATGTTGAAATCACACAAGAAAACTGCGGGCATGGAGTACTGGACCCAGCTACAATATTTAACAAGTCACTGAATGGTTAATTCACAGGATATTATGGATATTATTTACGTTAAACCTCATTAAACCATAGCACACGATATTTAGCTCATATTTACTTAACTCAGGGCTGCAGGATTTGCAATATAACAGTAGCCAATACCAAAAACGGCGGCAGGGCTTGTGAAGAAGCACATGTGAGGTGTGTTTACAATCTGGATCGACCGCAGCGCTCCTAGCGGCGGTTGCGCGAAGCTGAGGGACCCCACAGTAGCACGAAGTTGAGAGTACGAAGATAAATTCTGAGACGACGATATTGCGACGATGACGGTGGAGAAGCACAATTGCTAGGAAGAAGTTCACACTACGACGATGAAGCAGGAGCTGGTGGTGATGGTGAGAGGTGGCGAGGTGTCGATGTTGCAGCGTGGCGACACTATAAACAAACAATTGTAGTCTTTTTTTTCACCAATTTCTCTTGAATAACTGTAGAACACCCACAATTATCAATTGACACTTGCGACGATGGCTGACGACGATTGCAGTAGCTTGAACACTCACAAAGCTTGAGGTGGTGCAAGTGGCCCCACGTGGCGCGCGATTCAAAAATGGCTGGCGCGGGAATCTTCCTTCTCACTGATGAATTAGCGTTCAAACAGGAAATTATTGACCCTTACTGCTGAGACGTTGGTCTGGAGTAGTGGTTGATGGCAGGACCCCGGTCTGGCACAATATTTGATGCGTGGGTGGCAGATGGCGGCTATATGGTGGCAGTGCGGCTGGTGGTGGCGGTGGCGGTGGCTGGTGGCTTCGGAGCACAAGGCGATGCTGGGTTATCTTGAATTTCCAGAAAAAAATTTCTACATCCCACTGCTGCTACCAGTATTCGTTGCCTTGTGGGGGGTTGAATATTATACACGTAGTCGCTTGTAGATTTATTGGCTGAGACAAACAGATATATATCTGACCAGCCGAGGTCCTCCTACTGTGGGTCTGTAGAGATAACTGACTACTGCAAGCATGGCTGGTGGCTGTGAATGTGGCATGACGTCAGAGGCCTACTCGCCTGTGATGGGTTATGTTCCAACTGGCGGGGAATTTGAATATAAACAGTTACGAGAATTGTATATTTTAAAATATATGTACGTTGTGTGGCCTTGGTTTAGAGACTTCAACGGGCCATTGTGTCACGATCCTTGAGTTCAGGACTATGAAATATTCACACTAAACGAGTGAGATATATGCCCGTTTAGACTCTTTGTTGCCTTCTTTGTTTCATATGAATGGCAGGTAGGCCGTTTCATTCGTTCCTATGCTCAATAAACAATCTTTTGGCAATATCACCTATAAATATTAGTTATAAATAAACAACCTTTTTAGCTGAGGGTACTATCAATCTTTTTGTAATTAAATCCGTCTTTACTATAAGTACTTAAAGAAATAAGCTGTTCTATAGTTAGGCAAAGAAAGCATGAATAGGTTCAAAATGGGCCAAAAAGAGGGTTCTCTACATACCATTTCTAGATAGGTTGAGATGAGTTGAAGGGCATAAGAGGATATACATGGTTATGGAAAGGGGTTCTAATTAGGGTATTTATCAGACATTTGGTAAATACCAGTGTGAACATTTGGCTATTTCCTTGCTTCTTATATATATTGCATTCTGTAGTTTATATAATTTCATAGCATTTGTTGATGATTGCCCCAACATGGGTGGAAATGCATAGGGGGCTCCTTGTATTGGCCCCTCCAAAAAAGGCCTTCTGCAATTTATTCATATGTTCAATATGCGACCTTTTAACTATAAATTCTCTTTGAAATTGGATTTAATATTATGTAATTGAAAATGGGATTAAATATGCTATCACAGAAAACGGGCTAAATTACGGAGGATGAAGACCATCTGGCTGATGACGTCATTAGTACATTAGGGATGACCGTACCTATGTGAGGGACCTAAGCAATCAAATTTTTGGGATGACGGAAGAGAACCCATTAATCTCCTTGGGTAAAAATATTGAAAATGGGGATAAATATCATAATGGGATTAATATGCAATCATTGAAAAACGTTCTTATTAAGGAAGATGAAGACTTTTCTGGCTGATGACATTATCAAACATTAGGAATAGCTGTATCTGTATGT
>WNGS01033885.1:0-10106 GCA_020271785.1 Procambarus virginalis | reverse complement strand
ACAGGGGCTAATGCGCTCGATCAGGGGTGCATAAACCCATTAACCCCTGCACTACGCAATGCGCCATGAGGCACTTGACAGGTGGTGCACTTCATGCCTC
Source organism: Procambarus virginalis (assembly GCA_020271785.1). Taxonomy (NCBI): domain Eukaryota; kingdom Metazoa; phylum Arthropoda; class Malacostraca; order Decapoda; family Cambaridae; genus Procambarus; species Procambarus virginalis. The sequence goes on along the minus strand of WNGS01033885.1, from coordinate 10,006 downwards.
GGGGATCTCTAAGTATAGCGTATTATTTAAAACTGGCACACGGTGACGCGGGTATGAAATAGATGCTTGAGGGGCTCCAGTGATCGTCCACCATTTTGAAAAAAAAAATCCAGAATGCCCCAGGGCCGTGGGAAGCCTCAGTTTAAAGGCAGCAACCATGTCTGATGCATCGTGTACGAGCTCCCAGTCCGCAATCAGCTGTGGTCCAGGAAAACGACTCTCAGAGGACGAAATACGCAACATATTGTATGGTGATGGATGATAATTTAGACTGCAATCCAGAGAAAGACCTAACACAGAGGTGTGACACGAGTGAGGGGGAGAATGAGGTGGAGGAGATCGCGAGTGTGTACAGTACATGTGCCTCACCTGGCCAGCCTTGCCGCCCTGGGTGAGGACTGATAGTCACCACCACCATGTGTGTCCTCTGAGGCAAGTTTATTTAGTGATAGTACATGTGGTGAATCATTTTCGGGCTTCGGTGACATAGGCTCTGATACAAGCAGTATTGACGACCCGAGTACGAGCAGCGATGGTGTTACTAGGCGGGGTTTTGCTGCCCCGGCAGCACGCCGAGGCCAGCAGCAGCGTGTCACGCGGCCAGAGGACAATGTTCACAGTGTTTTCTCGACATCAGGTGTTCGTGGTAGGCCTACACTATGCAGAACACTTTCATCTACTGGCATGCCTATACGCAGCTCTAACACAAGACAACGGAGCCGTGTTTTTGGTGCTCGTGGTGGTGTTGGCTCCAAAACCAAACCCACAGGTGTACTCGTGTGGGAGGAGTGGGAGATTTTTGTCTCACAAATTCCAACATTTGATGGTACCGATGTTGGTGTGACACTATATTTCCACTATACAGGTGATGATATGGCTGAAATTTACTATTTTTATTGGGCATATTTTGAGAAGGAATTCTTGAACCATCTCGTTGCAGAGACGAACAGATATGCTCACAGCCTCACTGACTCCGGCATTTTACCTGCCTCTAGCATGACACCTTGGACACGACAAATGAAAAAATGTATGTGTTTTTAGCGTTGAGCATGATGATGATGATGCATTCGGATCACAAAAAAAAGTGATCCAGGATTACTGGAGGTAAGACAGCCTTGTTCCGTCCCCCGTGTTCAACAGTTACATGTCACGTGAGAGGTTCCTGCTGCTTCTCAGGTTCCTGCACTTTGAGAACAAGAATAATGAAGACAGACAGAAGATTTTTAGTGATATGAAAGGAAATGTCACTAAAAAGTGGTAGTGGCTCGGGAATCTACTCCTCGGACGACCACCAAACTATGACGTCACACGCCATTTTCTGGACCCCACTGCGGCCAAAGTAAGTATTATTTCGTATTTATTTCAACATGTGTATGATCATGGAAGGGTATTTAACATTATTAGAAGCACAAAAAATTTTTGCGAACAAATTATTTTCTGCGCACCAGAGGTTTGCCATATTTGGGGGCAGAGCAGTGCAGTGGTTAAGGCAATCGTAGGTTTATTGTAGGATTCAAAGCTTGGGTACAAGATGGAGGCTTGAGGCCTCCAGTGAGCCTCTGCCAGCTTGAAAATAATTAACAGCTTTCCACATGGCCGGCCGTGGGCAGGCTCATTTTCAAGGTAACAACCAGGTCAGACATCAAGCTCCCTTATTCATCAAACTCCCAGTTCCCAGCTAGCAGTGTTGTTGAGAAAACGCTCTCTGATGTTAAAACACAGGCCATATTGCTTGAAGATGAGCATGTCAGTGATACTGATAACACAAAACTGGACAAAGACCTATCACAAGTGTCTGATACTAGTGAATATGGATATTGAAGTGGACGATGTGGAGAGTGTGTACAGTATACAGCTCTCACCAGCCCTGCCATGCCGACCGAGGTCAACACCATCATTCAACTGGAATACCAATAATTAGCCAAGTTAAGACTTAAATTATTATTGTAATACATTAATATCATAAGGTAATAATACAAGCTGGGCAAGAATATGCAATATAAACCAGCGAAAAAAAGGAGAGAGGAGACCAAAGTGAAAATTAAACAAATAATTAAGATTATGAATAAATAAATGGATTCAGATTCATAATAGTTAATAAAATAGGATACATATAATTAATCAAATTAAAAATTGAGTAATCTCTTAAGATTGTAATAGAGTAATATTATATGGTAATAAGACAAGCCTGGGTAAGGGGAAGCAATAGGAACAGACACATATGGGTTGGAAACACTGATGTAAAGTTTATAAATCCATTAACAATACTGGAATATTAGACAACAGAAAGGACTAGTAGCTAATATTAATGGGCAGATAGATATATATATCAGAAATTAAATTTAAAATTTTTTATTCACAAAGTAATGATTTAAAGATTCAGATACATTGACAAATTAAGAGTTCAAGGTTTATAAAATTTTGTGAAACTGAAGTCTTAGTAGTGACAGATAAATGGATAAGTTGCAAATACTTTAAGCTTAGAATCTGATAGGTAGATAAATTAAGCATTAAAAGAATTATTACATTCTATAAAATTTAAGTCTTTGTGGTAAAAGTTATAAGAGGGTAAATTACGTACAATTGAAGCCAATATTATAATGAAGAAGCATTTAGTAACTTATATACAAATATAAACCTAAATTTAAATATGGTTATGGCATATTGCTTGGTAAGGCTTGGTCACTCATGTGTTTCAGTAAGGCTTGGTCACTCATGTGTTTCAGTAAGGCTTGGTCACTCATGTGTTTCAGTAAGGCTTGGTCACTCATGTGTTTCAGTAAGGTTTGGTCACTCATGTGTTTCAGTAAGGCTTGGTCACTCATGTGTTTCAGTAAGGCTTGGTCACTCATGTGTTTCAGTAAGGCTTGGTCACTCATGTGTTTCAGTAAGGCTTGGTCACTCATGTGTTTCAGTAAGGCTTGGTCACTTATGTGTTTCAGTAAGGCTTGGTCACTCATGTGTTTCAGTAAGGCTTGGTCACTCATGTGTTTCAGTAAGGCTTGGTCACTCATGTGTTTCAGTAAGGCTTGGTCACTCATGTGTTTCAGTAAGGCTTGGTCACTCATGTGTTTCAGTAAGGCTTGGTCACTCATGTGTTTCAGTAAGGCTTGGTCACTCATGTGTTTCAGTAAGGCTTGGTCACTGATGTGTCACTGTCAGTAAGGCTTGGTCACTGATGTGTCACTGTCAGTAAGGCTTGGTCACTGATGTGTCACTGTCAGTAAGGCTTGGTCACTGATGTGTCACTGTCAGTAAGGCTTGGTCACTGATGTGTCACTGTCAGTAAGGCTTGGTCACTTATGTGTCACTGTCAGTAAGGCTTGGTCACTCATGTGTTACTGTCAGTAAGGCTTGGTCACTTATGTGTCACTGTCAGTAAGGCTTGGTCACTTATGTGTCACTGTCAGTAAGGCTTGGTCACTTATGTGTTACTGTCAGTAAGGCTTGGTCACTTATGTGTCACTGTCAGTAAGGCTTGGTCACTTATGTGTCACTGTCAGTAAGGCTTGGTCACTGATGTGTTTCAGTAAGGCTTGGTCACTTATGTGTCACTGTCAGTAAGGCTTGGTCACTTATGTGTTTCAGTAAGGCTTGGTCACTTATGTGTCACTGTCAGTAAGGCTTGGTCACTTATGTGTTACTGTCAGTAAGGCTTGGTCACTCATGTGTCACTGTCAGTAAGGCTTGGTCACTCATGTGTCACTGTCAGTAAGGCTTGGTCACTGATGTGTCACTGTCAGTAAGGCTTGGTCACTGATGTGTCACTGTCAGTAAGGCTTGGTCACTGATGTGTCACTGTCAGTAAGGCTTGGTCACTGATGTGTCACTGTCAGTAAGGCTTGGTCACTGATGTGTCACTGTCAGTAAGGCTTGGTCACTTATGTGTCACTGTCAGTAAGGCTTGGTCACTCATGTGTCACTGTCAGTAAGGCTTGGTCACTCACGTGTTACTGTCAGTAAGGCTTGGTCACTAATGTGTTACTGTCAGTAAGGCTTGGTCACTCATGTGTTACTCTCAGCAATGACATTGGAAGTTCGCTGACTTCCAGTTCTGTCACAATCAACAAAGAAAGCCAGTAATTGTTGGACACTTTTGATTTCATGTCTTTTGCTGTTCTTTCTTAGCAATGATCGTTCCATTCCTGGTGTAGCACTGCTTGATAAGATTTGGGTTTTATTTGTGAATATGATACAGTCTGTAGAGGGGGATCAACGCTGCTTGGTAAGGCACTCATTAATATAAAGATTGGTTTTATACATGTAGCTCATTGAATGACGTCTTACTTATCATTGGGATAAGCTAATTTAGTGAGCATCTGTCTGATGCTATGGTGATTGTTTTTATCTATTCTGATAGATTTAATAGTATCATTAAAGTTTATCTCTGATCTAATCAGTTGATGGGCTACACTCGAACAGTTCTGACCTTCTTGTTCTTCAGGCAGTTCAGTAGAGCTGATGATGAGCAAATCATGGAGTTTTTGTTGATACTGTTGTCTGGAGAGCCTCAATCACTTATAAATTCAGTACTACCTACCTAACTACACATGCTGTATTGCATATTAATGGGTTATAAGACAGTCCAAACATGGTATAAGCATGGAATACTATAACTCTCATACTGGGTGGGGTGGATATTATGAGGGACTGGTGGCTCATAACAGTTGTCACTAACCTGTGTTGGTGAGTGTATTATTAATTATCACTTTCACGCTCCGATGTCGCTTTCCAGTGACATCAGTTTTTCTCCTGGGCCGTCTCGGGTGACACAGTCTGAAATCATCCATTAAAATATTTGTTAAAAATTTAAATTTTAACTGATCAATCTGGGTGTGGTTTCAAAATGAGCACCTTTAGATTGCATACAATTTGATGCCAAAATGAAAGACGTAACATTAAAATTGATGTCAGAACACTGGAAAAAATATTTAGTATTCTAGTATTTGTTTTGTTTTTGGCTATGATGAATTGTTCCAAAATTAATGGTAATTCCTGTACTGTAGTGTATAGGCCGCTCCACATCTCTCTTATCCTCCAGGTGATCCCTCCCGACGCTCCCCTCTCTCCCGACACCACCCACCCACCCCACCCTCTCCTACACCATGCGCCCCGAGCAACAGCCATACGGATTAATACGCTATGGCCCGCGGCCTGGCTTTCATATCCGGACAATTCACTCCTTGTCCGGCTGACTGTCCGCATATTGCAACATCGGCAGCAAGTTAACCAGCCCAGATTTTTATCCGGACAAACACCTGATTTTCCAGCTCCTATGGACATTTTGGCCAGATATTGAGATAACTTTATCCGGTCGTGATTTTGACCGTATAAGGGCGTTTTCCGGATATTCGAATCCCGGATAATCGAGTGTCTACAGTAATTATTTTGTGTGACATGGTGTTGGAATTGAGCTGTGTTTTTATCATACCATAAATTTTATGAGTATAGATTTTTTTTCCATTTTTTTAAACTTTTTCGTATATTTCAGTGATGGGAACATCAGATCATTTGATGGTTCCCAATTTTCTAATGGGAACATCAGATCATTTGGGAATGCATCGGATGAGGGAGTGGGGAATGGTGGGGAGGACGAGGAGACGGGGGAGTGACAGATGGTTAGGAGGACGAGAGGACGGGGGAGTGAGGAATGGTTGGGAGGATGAGGGGACCGGGGAATGGTGGGGAGGACTGGGAGACTGGAAGGGAACTGGGAGGGAACTGGGAGGGACTGGTTGTGGACTGGAAGGGAAAGGTTGCTGTGGCTCAACAACACACATGCGTTGTGGAGCCACAACAACGCGTGGCCAAGTACAGCTAGTAAGGAATAATGTATATTGGATTAATCAGTTCCAAACCACAAAAAAAAAATACTTTATAGTTATACAATAATTAAGTGGAATAAATGCTAACACACTACACTTTACCTGTACTTCGGAGAGTTGATGGCATATGTGGAAACTAGCGAGGCAGAGGAAGAGAGATGTTCTTTGGCAGGGGAGTTCCCTAACATTAAAACTTCTGGAAGTTGTGCTTCTGATGTTCTTTCTCTTTTCTGTCTTTTTCTGTTTCCCTCATTACACCCACTGAATGCTTTCCTTACAAGTATCTTGTCCAAGGATGATTGTTTTTGCCTGTGCATTAAAATATTTTTAAAGTGAGACATAGCATTGTTATTCAACAGATTTGTAACACAGTTTGTCAAGGTGATAATTTCAAGAAAAGATTTGCACTTTCCCTCATTTTGCACACATTTCTTTTAATGGAGAACTAGATTTAGGCATACCGAACTCTGTAACAAGAGCTGACACTCAGGTACCACTCTCATATGTAGCTATGAGTTCTTTCTTCATCTGTATCGTGATTCTAACCATTTTTCTTTTTGATTGGCTCATACGCACAAACTTTCATAGGTGACATGGTGACTTATTTACAATAAGAATATAAAAAATATCCAAGAGAAAAGGGTAGTGGGTTGTGCACTGAACAACAGCTATGGTGAAACTGATGCATCAGAGACACGTGTTTACATCTGAATGCCGAGCAAACAGACGAATACCGAACATGAACACAGAGTTTGAATACCGAAAAGTGCAAATTATGAGCAGTGCAAATACCGAGGCTCCTCTGTACAAAGAAATTATGTAAATATAATGTAATTTGTATTGGTACATACAGTACAGTACTGTAATATTACTTTTTGTTATAAATTCTTCTAGCTTAACCAAATATTTTTTTTCCACAGGATAATAACCCAGAGGAATGTTCAGTGTGTTTTAACAATTATGATGACAATCAGCTACGGCCTCGCACACTGCCTTGCGGCCACACATTCTGCTCCCAGTGTATTAACAATGCTATCAAGAATGGGCAGCTGACCTGCCCCAGCTGCCGTGCCCAGCACGCTGCCACAGCTGCTACTCGGTTTCCAATTAATTATGCTGTGGAGGCCTTTATCAGAAAACTAAAAGGTATCGAGGTTGTACCAGAGAAAACGTTACCAGCAAAACCCATTAAAGCTCCTGCAAGAGGAATCAGCATGAAGTTACATTCCCTGGTGGAGGAGCAGAAGAGCTTCATCAGCAGCCTCATTACTAGCTGTGAAGAGGTACTGTCCCAGCTGGGGGAGTACCGGGGGCAGCTGGGGGACTGGAAGACTCAGCACCTCCAGCTCCAGGACAGACTCTATGCTCTGGTAGAGCAGAACAAGTCAGCAATGAAGCTCTTGGAACTGGAGGATACCAGTGTGGTGGATATGACAACGCAAGGAGAGGAAGGGAAGACTCAGCTGCAGGCCATGTTGGGGAGCCTCGACACAGCTGATGAGTGCAGCATGAAGGTAGAAGATTGGCTTCAGAAGTGCCAGGAACTCTTCCCTAATGTCAAGACTGTCCACACCTCAGTGAAGGTACGTTGCTGAAGGTCACATTGTTCTCACCCAACAGAGTGTAGTATTGCCTCTATATAAACACTTTTGACATGGAGACACATCAAGATGAGAGTTGACTTTATATATATAGGAAACTTTTTGCCCTAACACCTGAAACATTTTTATTAATAAAGTCAGCTGTCATCTTGGTGTTTCTCTACACTGTGGTCAGTGTAGAGAAACATTACTTATATTGTCCAGTTGCTTTACTCAGAGTCTGATGCTTCATTATAGTCCAGTTACTTTACTCAGAGCCTGATGCTTCATTATAGTACAGTTACTTTACTCAGAGCCTGATGCTTCATTATAGTCCAGTTACTTTACTCAGAACCTGATGCTTTATTATAGTCCAGTTACTTTACTCAGAGTCTGATGCTTCATTATAGTCCAGTTACTTTACTCAGAGCCTGATGCTTCATTATAGTCCAATTACTTTACTCAGAGCCTGATGCTTCATTATAGTCCAGTTACTTTACTCAGAGCCTGATGCTTCATTACAGTCCAGTTACTTTACTCAGAGCCTGATGCTTCATTATAGTCCAGTTACTTTACTCAGAGCCTGATGCTTCATTACAGTCCAGTTACTTTACTCAGAGCCTGATGCTTCATTATAGTCCAATTACTTTACTCAGAGCCTGATGCTTCATTATGATCCAGGTTCCACATAAATGTTTGTATTGGTAATGACAGGCGCAGGAGACCATCAGGGAGGCCCTGGAGAAGACGACCACAGAGACAGGTGCCACAGCTGACCCCATACACCTGGGAGACTCAGCCTCCACCATTAATGTTTGTGTTGGTAATGACAGGTGCAGGAGACCATCAGGGAGGCCCTGGAGATGATGACCACAGAGACAGGTGCCATAGCTGACCCCGTACACCTGGGAGACTCAGCCTCCAGCATCATGAATAAAGTTCAGGAAATCACTGGACAGATCCCCCAGAAGCAATTAACAGTAAGTATTTTATTTTCTCTCATAGGTCATATCACAAGATATTGAGTTGCGTTTTGAGGAGAGGAAGTTTGTTCTTAGGTTTATCGAGGTTCCCCAAGGTCAACTACTGACTTTCCTTAACTTACAATTTACAATAGTTCCTACCTCTGGGATAAATATTTACTGGTAGGTGAACAGGCCCAACAGGTGAAAGGAAACATGAGAACCATTTCTGTCCTGCATGGTGATTGAACCTGTGATCCTCTATTGAACCCGGGATCCTGGCCCCCTCACAGAGGCGCAGAGAGCGGGTGACACTCCACCAACCTTGGGGAAAAGCATCCAGTAAGACAGTGAACCAAAACAGACCACTGATGGGTTCGAAGAGACTGAAGCCTTGAAATTGCCAACAAACTCCCAGGCAATGCCAGCACCAACCCCCTGCCAGTAGAGGGGGGGCTGGAGCTACAGGTGCAGCACCAACCCCCTGCCAGTAGAGGCGGGCTGGAGCTACAGGTCCAGCACCAACCCCCTGCCAGTAGAGTGGGGCTGGAGCTACAGGTCCAGCACCAACCCCCTGCCAGTAGAGAGGGGCTGGAGCTACAGGTCCAGCACCAACCACCTGCCAGTAGAGAGGGGCTGGAGCTACAGGTCCAGCACCAACCCCCCTTCCAGTAGAGGTAGAGGGGGGGATGGGGTGGGGCTGGAGCTGCAGGTCCAGCACCATCCCCCCTGCCAGTAGAGGGGGGGTGGAGCTACAGGTCCAACACCAGCCCCCTGCCAGTAGAAGGGGGCTGGAGCTACAGGTCCAGCACCAACCCCCTGCCAGTAGAGGGGGGCTGGAGCTACAGGTCCAGCACCAACCCCCTGCCAGTAGAGGGGGGCTGGAGCTACAGGTCCAGCACCAACCCCCCTGCCAGTAGAGGGGGGGCTGGAGCTACAGGACCAGCACCAACCCCCTGCCAGTAGAGGGGGGCTGGAGCTACAGGACCAGCACCAACCCCCTGCCAGTAGAGGGGGGCTGGAGCTACAGGTCCAGCACCAACCCCCTGCCAGTAGAGGGGGGGGGGCTGGAGCTACAGGTCCAGCACCAACCCCCTGCCAGTAGAGGGGGGCTGGAGCTACAGGTCCAGCACCAACCCCCTGCCAGTAGAGGGGGGGGGGGGCTGGAGCTACAGGTCCAGCACCAACCTCCTGCCAGTAGAGGTGGACACAAACATTTTCGCGTTTTAAAAACGACATTTCATTGTTTTGGGCACGTTTTAAATTACGTTTAAAATACGTATTTTGAGAATTTGTAAAGACGACCTTAAAACGTGAGGTCAAAATGTTTTAGTAAAACATATTATAAGGTTGAATTTATTAGGTATAATTATCTTTATTGCATTTAGAATGATAGAGACAGAGAGGAGAGAGGAGAGAGAGAGAGAAGATGAGAGAAAGAAAGAAGCAGAAAAAGTGAGAAGAAGAGAGAGAAGAAGAGCATGAAGAAGAGAGAGAAAGAGAAGAAGAAGAGAAAGATATAAAGAGAGAAGAGAGAGGAGAAAGAAGAGAGAGAAAAGAGAGATAGAGGAGAGAGAAAAGAAAGAGAGAGAGAGAGGAGAGAGAGAAGAAGAGAGAGAAGGAGACGGAGACAGAGAGA
>WNGS01033874.1:0-10873 GCA_020271785.1 Procambarus virginalis | reverse complement strand
TCACACAATCAAGAGTGCGCATACTTATCCGGCCACTCCGCCACCGGGAAACGAATACAATACACCTCCCAAAGCAACAGGATGTTCTCCGGATAGGGTGAGAATGGACCTGACGAGGATCAGGCACCAAGGTCGGCACGCCCTCAACAAAACCTGAGCCTGCGGAACCCAGACGGTCGAGGAGCACCACGGAACAGGCTGCACGCGGTCAATAAAGCGAAATGACAAAGGGTTGTTCGGCCCATCATACGCCACGCCGGAGGCCAAGACGATCGGGACGGGCTGCCCCCTACAGGCCCGGGCAACGGGCAGCGCACTTGTAACCTCCTTGGCAGCCACAGGCTCCGCGGCAACCACGGACGTGACACCGTCAGGGGCTCCCCACGCCGAACATCCTTCTTCAGCAACAACACGAGGTCGCGGCCCGCACCAGCACCCACACCACCGATGTCCGGAGGAGTGACCACCCCCACTGCGGAGTACCGTCTGCAGAAGAAAGAACAGGAGGTGAATCATAAGCACAATCGTCGTCATCAGCAGGCGCATGGACGTCAGCGACCACCATCGATACAGAGCGTGAAGCACCCGGATCCACCACATCATCGCCCGAAGACCCACCGGCGTCGAAATCCTCCACATCAGCCCAAGTAGTAGAAGAACGCCGGGACCGCTTGGGCACCGGGCGCACATCCTCAGAGCCGGAGGCGGACCCAGAACCACGAGCATCACAAGCCGTGCGAACCGATGCCCGTCGCAAGACGGCAGCAGCCTCAACCGCAGGGGGAACTGGGCCGTACACAACAGTACGCTCCGCAGCGTCCCCTGCACTCAGCTCAGCCGAAACACCCGGCGAAGGCGCCGGGCCAGACGCAGCAGCAGGAGACGAGGAAGACGAAGACTTCGACGACACGCAGAGACCATCTGGAAGACCCCCGGGAGCAGCTGTGACCATGACAGGGGCAGGAAAAACAGCCGACGGCATCGGAACATCCGGAAGAGGAGCCGCACCAACAGGAGGACTGCCAGGTGACGCAGGGGGGGGCCGCACCAGCAGCGAATGGGACAAGACCCTCTTCATCTCCGGAATCCACGCCGTGAGGGAGCAGCGGGAAATCTTCCTCTCGAAACAAGTTTACAGGTGCAGAAGGGGCAGCAGAGCACCCGCAGCCTGATGTCCTAACTGGCCACACTGGAAACAGGTACGGGGCTGCCGGGCATAGTACACCCGAATGTAGTAACCCAGCAGCCGGACAGAAGATGGGACATCCGATCGCAGGCGCATGCCTAAGGTACGGACGTTCGTCTGCTTCCCAGCATACTTCCCCGAGGAAAGCGTGTTCACCCTCACACTGATGACTGCACCATACCTCCCGAAGAAGCGCCGAAGAAGATCTTCAGGGAACTCCAGTGGCGCACCGTGCACACTGACATACGTCAGGGCACCACTGCGGTCCGAGATCAAAACAGAGCCGGCGCCATCCGGCAACTGCATCGAACGCCCTTCATACCGCCGGAGGAAGTCCCGATAGTCCTCCTCCCGCATGAACTTAACAATCACCCGGTGGGCCGTGACAAGTTCAACTCCACACACAGCCGCCACCGGGACACTGAGCATGTCGCACATGACTAATTCAATGGCGGGATAACCAGCCTTGCACGAGAACTCTAGCCCCACTGAGTTCACTCGCAAAACAGGAGGAATCGCAAGGCCCCCCATGTCAACAACCGCCACGTCAGCACTGAGCCAGGCAGGTAACCACACTGAGCGAGCAGGGACGCCCCACCACCTGGCGACCAAACGGCTAACAACCCCAGCAGTCACGGAGGCCGGGGACAGATCCTCACTCCATGGCTGCTCAGGGCGAACTCCAATTCATTAAGGTCCGACACGTCGACAGCTGTACAGGCAAGATTGATGGTTCGTTGTCTGTTGGGCGTGTGTCATTAAGTTTCTGCTGTATGTTAATTGGGAGTGATTTGTAGCTTGATGTTAGTTCCCATTCATCAAGGAGAATGCTTGTTCTAGTGGGCTGTAGTGCAGTGGTTTGGTTGGGCTGCTTCTAGAGATTTTTCGTATCTTTTCCCAAACTTCAACAAGTGTTGTTTGCTCATTTATACTTTGTAGGAACTCTTCCCAATGTTTGTTACTATAACGTTGCTCATGTCTCTCACCTCTCTATTTGCAACTAGAAATGCATGCAAGTCACCTTGTGCTTTGGTTCGTTTGTACGTATCTCCAAGTTGCTTTACTCGTTCATGTTCTTTAACAAATACGGGGTCATGGACGCACTTGGGTGGTGGTAAGTCCCACCTGAGCTGCCTAGGGTGCAGACGTGTCGTCTGGCCGCTCCGGTAGTTTGGGGAGGTTGCAGTTTTCGCCTGCAGGGGGTGTGGGTGTCTCTACCCTCCCTGCTGACTAGTGTTGACGTGGCGCTTTTACGATGAGCGGCCATCTTCCCCCTGTCGAGAGGGTAAACTCCGTGGGGTTAGAGTTTACCTGCCGTGCAGGGTATCCTCTCATAGAGCAGGTCATGTGTGACGTGCTACATGTCCCGGTCGAGGAGGTCTACGGGGTTGAGCTGGTGACTGCTCGCCGGGTAATAATCAAGTTTGTGGGTGAGGAGGCGTACCGTGGATTTCTCCGGCGGTACGAGGGCCGTACCTTGAAGTTAATGGATGGCACTGGTTCTGTGGCCATTTCTGATCGGAGTGGTGCCGTGACGTATGTGAGCGTTCATGGGGCCCCCATGGAATTCCCTGAATCCCTTCTCCGGCGTTTCTTCCAGAGATTTGGATCCATCGTCAGTGTGAGGATGCACAAGCTATCTTCTGGAAAATATGCGGGGGTGAAGACGAACATTCGTACCCTCGGAATACGCCTGAGGTCGGACATTCCATCATCTGTCCGACTTCTAGGGTACTACATGCGAGTGTATTATGCCAGGCAACCCCGTACTTGTTTCCGGTGTGGCATGTTGGGGCATCAGGCTGCCGGATGCACTGCGGCTCCGGTTGCTCCGGTCAACTTGTTCCGGGAAGAGGATTTCCCACCGCTCCCTCTGGAGGAGGTCTCCGGGGATGAGGAGGTGAGCGTGCAGTTAGCGGATGCGGCTCCCCATACATCGCCGGACGTTCCTCCGGTTGTTGCAGACTCTCCTCCGGGTCTTGAAGTGCCAATGGATGGTCTACGTGCTCCTGTCGCTGTCTCCGCTGCTCCTGAAGGCCTTCCTGGTGATCGTTGTGATGCGCCGCCGTCTTCTCCCTCGTCTTCGGCTGCTGCGCCTGGCCCTGTGTGTGGGCCGGTTCCCCCTGTGGTTGAGGCTGCTGCCGTTCTGCGTCGGGCGTCGGTTCGCCCGTTTCGTGAGGCCCGTGGTTCTGGGTCCGCCTCAGGCTGTGAGGATGTGCGGCCCGTGCCCAAGCGTTCCAGGCATTCTTCTACTGATTGATGTGGTGGAGTACGACGTAGGTGGAGTTTCGGGCGTTGATGTGGCGGTTCCGGGTGCTTCGCGCTCTACGTCGCTGGTGGTGGCTGACGTCCATGTGTCTGCTATTGACGATGGTTGTGAGTTTGATTTGCCTCCTGTTCTTTCTCCTGCAGAAGGTTCTCCACAGTGGGGGGTGGTCGCTCCTCCGGACGTGGGTGGTGTGGATTCTGGTGCGTGCCAAGGCATCAAGCTGGTGCTGAAGAAGGATGTCCGGCGTGGGGGGTCCCAGCAGGTGCAACGTTCGGTGGCTGCCGCTGGGCCCTGTGAGGAAGTCGAGGAGGCCCCCAGTGTGATGCCCATTGCCCGGCCTCGTGAGAAGGAGCCTCTCCCTATCATCCTGGCCTCCGGAGTGGCGCATGATGGTCTGAATCCTGTGCAGTTTCAAGTTGATGACCGCGTGCGTCCGGTTCCGTGGTGCCCTTCTACCATTTGGGTTCGGCGGGCTCGGTGTTTTGTTGTGGATGTGCCGGAGTCAATGCCTGATCCTCGTACGGTTCGTGATGAACCTGTATCGAAGGATGTGATGTTACTTTGGGAGGCATATTGTCTTCGCTTCCCGGCGGCGGAGTGGCCGGATAAGTATGAGACATTTGAGTAGTCTGTGTGCTTGGTGTGTGCTTGGACCTGTGGTTTGTTTGTACTGTGTTGTACATGTTGTGCGCCTTTCGGGCAGGTGCTTTGTTGTATTTCTTATATTTCCAGTTTTGTTTCCTTTTCTTGTATCATTATGTTTATGTTCATTGTTGTTGTAGGCCCTTCAGGCCGGTGTTTTAGTGTTTTGTAATAATTTGTATAAAGTTGTATTGTTTGTGCTGAAGCGTGATGTACTTTGTTGTTTTTATCCTCGGTCCTTCAGGCCAGTGCATGTATGTTGTTGTGTTTTGTGCCCGTCTTGTTTTCAGATGTGCGAGTTTTGCTTGTTTATTTTTATTGTTTATTTTTATTTTTTATTTTATTGTTTATTTTTGTTGTTTTTCTGTTTATTTTGGCCTCGCCCTTTGTTTCCAGGGCGGGTGGTTTGGTGTTTGTTTTTTTTTTATTTCTGTATTGTTTGTGCTGAGCGTTTGGCCTGGTGTTTTTATGTTGCTTTACCTATTGTACATGTATGTCCTTTATGTTTTGTTTGGACTATATTGTGTTTGTCCTGTTCTGTTTCCTGTTATGCCTCTTATTGTATGGTGTTGTTTTCTGGGGTTTTGTTTTGTGATGTTACTGTGTTTGCTAGTTTGCCATTTTTTTGTGCTTTGTTGTATGCTGTATTTTTCTATGCTTTTCTCGTGTGTGTGTTTTGTGGTGCTTTGCTGTCGGCCCTTCTGGCCGGTGGTCTATTGTTTTCCTTTGTTATGTATAATGTTTTCCTTTGTTCTGTATAATGTATTGTTTTATTGTATTTAAATTGCATGCTTTGCATGTAAAAATAAAATAAAAAAAAAAAACTTGGGTGGTGGTAGGTGTTGCCCACTTCTGCTAGGCTTACGACTTGTTCCCCAACACACCCATGTGTCGTAGTAGGTAGTAATCGTATCAACGAGATCTCTGGAGAAGGCTTGTACATTCGTTATTGTGTAATCTTGATACCATTTTGATATACAATTAATAAAGTGGTCATGCAAGCCATATGGAATATTCATTTTCCGTCTCTGATGTCTGTTAGGTACATCACACTGTACCTCATAGGAAGCAAAAACTGCATAGTGATCACTAACTAAGTGATTTACCAACAAACATTCCATCCTATCTTGCACAAGGTTTCTATCCATTACATAATCAAGTCTGCCTCCCAATAAATGAGTTTGGGTATCCGTAGTATACACAGTTAATCTGTTGTCATAAACATATTTGATAAATTTGCATCCATTATCGTTGTTAGTAATGTCTCCCAGCGTAATATGTCTAGCATTAAAATCTCCCATGTATATTGTCCCATGATTGTCTAGATCTGGGAGCAATGTTAGATTGAGTTTCTGGCATATACGTTGAGGAATGAGAAGTGGCCTGCTGTAGTTTGTACATGAAAGTGATGGTACTGTGTGTGTACATTGTGTGACGTGCTCCCAAGAATGTGCGGTAAATCACTTCTGATGTATGTTAATAGGCCTGTGGCGTTACTGTTATTATAGGATGCATACCCTCTGATCTTTGGTGGGGTTTTGTTTATCATGTTGGATGTGTAGGGCTCCTGTAAAGCAATTATATTTATGTTATTACTGGTAACATATGCAATTAGGTCATTCAGTCTTTTGTTGATGCTACGAATGTTCCAACTGAGAAACCTAATGGGTCTTGTGTCAACAGCAGCCATCGTCTTGGTGTTGTTCCTCCCTGGGACTGGTGGTCCCATTGTTGTCCTCATCCCACTTCCACAATGTGTCAATAAGTGACTCTACGATGTAAAGAGCCGCACCAACCTGGCGTTTGTGTCGTCAGGAACATCTGGTGACATCATTAGTTTCTTGATCACTGAGCAACTCGGGATTGTCCGCGAGTGAATGTTCTCTGTAAGTCGTATGGCATAATTACTGTCACTCAGAGTATTATCTTTTTCATTCTTATACTTGGCTTGAGCGCGTTCGTTAAAGTCAATAATCATTTTAAAATATGCTGATGCAGATCGACTTCCTTTTCCAGTTAATGTTTCTGTGTCACTAACACTGCTGTCATCCCTGAGTTGACTGACGACGTTGCTGCCACCGCCTCCGTTGTCGCTCTCATCTCTGCTGCCGCCGCCGCCGCCGCCGTCACCACCACCGCAGGAACCTTTACCAGCGCGGGCCACGGCTGTGACACAGCAGTGTGGAGGCTGCTGTATCTCTTGTGAAGGAGCCCGACGTAGCGTCTGTATAATTTCAGCCAGTTCTGTTACCTGTGCTTGCAAGGTTGCCAACTGTCCTTTACTGTTGCCTCAGGCTGTTGTGTGTGTTGTCAGGGGCGTTGCTGGTACTGTCACCATAATGGGATGGGTCAACAGTATTAGAGCCGGCATCAGTAGGCACTTGTTGTGTCTCGGGCACTTGCCTCCTTGTGCCAAGGGAGGCTTGCCGTTTGATAAAGTCTGAGTGCCAGATGGTGACTCCTTCCGTACCACATCTGAGACACTTCAGCGGCGGTTTAGACGCTGAAGTGTCTCAGCACCCTGAACGTGCTGGGGGCGCGCATACACCCCCCACCAAACCAATACTTGTCAGGTGGCGGGTGAGGCTTTTCCTGACTATGACTATTTGATCAGTAGGCTTACCATTCTTAGTCAATCTTCGTGCTCGTGTACCCCGTCTAATTCACAGGCCCACTCTAGTGGATAATCGTGACTGTACCTGTAGACTAGGTATTCATCCATCTTCTTGTTCCGTGTTGGACTATCTAGAGGGGAGAGCTTTACATCACCTATTACCCCTTGTAGAAGAGCCTCCACAACCTGATGCTTCTCTCTTGAAACATACACATATGGGAGTTGACATGTGGACGTACCACGCCTGAGGAGCCAGGTGGGTACACCACACTCAGTTTTTTACTCCACACAATCCTGCCCGCCACACTCGTGCCTTAGGGAAGGTCAGACATGTGTACTCGCTCCTGGGGTGCTTGGACGTCTTCCACTTGTTGTTCAGGCTTCTGTTTCCCTTGTTTCCTTCCCAGCCTCTTACTTACCACCTCCACAAACCCATTACTGGGTGGTGGGGTGACAGTGTCACTGGTCATGGTAGGGGAGAACCCTGAGGGTCCAGCAGCTACCTCCTCCATACCTGCTTCTTCAGGCGGCGGTAATTGTTGCTCTAACCTCCTCCGATACCTGGTTTGCATGATAATCATATGATGATGATTAGCACAACAAATGGCAGAGCAGGCAGCATGCATTACCGTCATCGGCGCCAACAGTCATAAACCTGCTCTGAGGGTAGAGAACTCTCAGAGGGCTAAAAGCCGAGGGTGAGTATGCCAGAGGAGAATGGTGCTTACAGCACAGTATAATAGGGCGGAACTGCCACCTGGGTGACCACAGGCCTCTTGAGTAAACAGGTGGTGGGGTAGCTGCGGTCAGCGCTGGTTGCCTCCCCTCACACACACACACAGACACAGTGGTGTGTGTGTGTGGCTGCTCCAGATCTCAGTCAATGTTTCAAAATAAGGATAGGCTCCTAGAAGGCCAATATATAAAACGTCAAGACGCATAAGCTGGAAACCCACTTCGGCCAATTATCAGCCAGATACCCCAACCCACGTACAGACTGGCAAAACGACTCAACGGCTTACTGACTCCTATGTCCCGTGCAACTTCAGCCTGAAATCCCCGAAGGAATTTGTTGACTTACTGCGGGGAACACGGGCACAGGATAAGAGCCTCGTTGGACGTAGAATCACTGTTCACCAACGTACCTGTGGATGAAAGAATCGGGA
Organism: Procambarus virginalis; assembly: GCA_020271785.1. NCBI lineage: Eukaryota > Metazoa > Arthropoda > Malacostraca > Decapoda > Cambaridae > Procambarus > Procambarus virginalis. The sequence continues at coordinate 2,996 of WNGS01033874.1, read as the reverse complement.
TGATAGTGGACCGAGTGTATCGAGACCCGGCCTGTACTCCCCTTGACATGCCAGAAAATATCCTGAGGAAACTACTCCAAGCTTGTACTAAGGAGGCACCCTTCTTGAGCCCGGATGGGCACATGTATAAGCAAGTAGACGGGGTCGCTAGGGTTCTCCCCTAGGCGTCCTGTTTGCAAACTTCTTACATGGGTACTATCGAGGAAAAAGTCTTAGTCGACTTGAACTTGAAACCGGCCATATACTGCAGGTATGTTGACGACATTTTACACAGGTACCTGATGTCAGACATCTGCAGGAGCTGAAAGAGGCGTTTGAGCAGAATTCTGTGTTACGTTTCACTTACGAGATGGAGAAGGATGGGAAGCTACCCTTTCTAGATGTAACAGTCATGGAAGAAGCGGAGGTTTCACACTGCAGTCTACACTAAGGAAACAAACATAGGAATGTGCTAAATGCCAACAGTGACTGCCCAGACAGGTATAAGAGGAGTGTTGTTAACGCTTATGTCGACCGTCTCTCAGCCACAGCTCAGAATGGAAGCAAGTCGACGAAGAACTCTGTAGGGTAAGGCAGGTCCTAGTCAACAACGGCTTCTCCAATGGTTTCATTGAAGACATCATAAGAAGAAAGTGAAACGCCATGCAAACTCTGAAGAGACAACTAATACAACACCTATACCCCTATTAGACTATTTACAGGAACTTCTTCTCCACAGCTCATAAACGAAGGAAGGGTCCTGAAAGATATGTTAATAGAAAGTTATCCCTACAGACAAAAATCAGAGATACAACTAACGATTTACTATAAAACCAAAAAAACACAGCTTACTCATGAGAAACTCTCCAGACACGGAGCAGAACGCTCTAAAAGAGACAAACGTCGTCTATGCTTCAAATGCCCTCTTGGGGACTGTAAGCCTCAAAAAACTCAGTATATAGGCAAGACAACAACATCTCTTTCCAGGCGTTTAACGATGCATAAGCAACAGGGCTCCATAAGGAACATATATTCTCTTCCCACAACCAAACCATCACCAGAGAATCTTAGTAAACAACACAGAAATCATTGATAGATACAGCGACAGCAGGCGGCTTGACATCTGCGAGGCACTACACATCAAGAAGTCAACACCAGCAATCAACAGCCAATTAACGCACAACTATATTCTACCCACTTCAAGACTCCGCTCCAATATAGAAACATCAAGAAATATGGGCCAATAGGCCTTCTGCAGTTCTATCTTTTATCCAACTTCTACAAATCTATACCCATTGTTTCGTGTCTGTCTTTGTTGAAGTTTGTTTTCACCTCATCTAAAAACCGCTGTAACATGCCACCTCACCAAATGCAGGTATAAAAAGAAATTAAGCTGTTTAAACTCTGTTCAGTCAAGTTGTTGTAACTAAAGTCTTTGAAAATGTAATAAATTTTAAGAACGCGCTCAAGCGTCGCGTCAGACTAGAAATAAAAAATGAATTTTGGAGAATTGATTTTTCATTTACCGTCATCAGTAAAAAGAAACATAAGGAAAATGAGAAAATTCGTGTTAGAATTATTAATCTATACTTTTCAGTCATATTAATAATATATATATATATATATATATATATATATATATATATATATATATATATATATAATATATTATATATATATATATATATATATACACTATATATATACATATATATATATATATATTATATATATATATATATATATATATATATATATATATATATATACTATATATATATATATAGTATTATTAAATATGACTGAAAAGTAAGATATACTATATATATAAATATATATATTATATTAAAGTAAGTTTACTTTAATATATATAATAATAATAATTTAATATATATAACTTTAATATATATTAAAGAAAAAGTAAGATATATATATATAAATATATATATATATATATTATATAGTATATATATATATATATATATATCATAATAGTAATTGTTGTATTTAATAATTATCACTCTTCCTTCTACCTGGTCTTGAAGGAGGCCGGCCCCGGGTGAAGGGGGGCTGTGACGATCACTGTCAGGACCCCGTAGGTGCGGACCGGGACGTCCACCCCCCCCCCCCCCCCGGGGCTCGTGCGGCCGCCCAGGCTCTGCTTCAGGAGGCTGGGGTCGTTCATACCCTTGATGGGGCGGGTCTTCTCTGGCCCTGACCACGGCGGTCTCAGGGGATGGAGGTCCATGTGCCCTTCTTCACCACCTTCGAGGTCAACCCGGAACTCACAGTTCCTGCGACAGGCGCTGGAACCAATCGTATTGGCATATGCCTTTCCATTGGAGACTTTCACCGCCGTGGAGAGGGGGGGACCTGCTGCCTGGGTAACAGCTTCTCCCCAGAATCAACCTACCCTGGCTTTGCGCCCTGGTGAGGGCCACTCCAGACCTGACAACCAGAGCGCAACTCCATAGTCTCCTGAGACTGATGGATGCCCATTACTACTATATATACATATATATATATATATATAATAATATCTATATTATATATATATATATAAAGTTTGTGAGGGTACCACCTCTGGTGCCAATGTGGGGGACCCATAGCCTTGGAGAAGAAAATAAAATTATTCAGAGTGAGACCTTGTGGTTTCTCACTGAACACTAATATTATCTTCTACCACCCCATTCTTTTGTGTGAACACATATATATTTGCTTTATTTGAACTTGTGTTCAAAAAAGGATTTACATATAGGTTACAAAGATGTTATCATAGGTTGTCGAGTTCCTCCAGCTCCTCAGATGGTGGGCAGGAACCCTGGATGCAGTGCGCATTTCCCCTCTGTATCGCCACATTGAGGCGCTGGAAAAGAAAGCTGGCAGCTCTAGGGTCCCTTGTTGTTTCATTGAGCCAAGAACCAGTTCCTTCAAAAACTGGTAGCACTTTTACCCCAGGCGCAGAGTGTCTCCAGAAGCAATGGGGACAAATTGTAGTGGTGATCCAGTCTCTATAC
>WNGS01033866.1:10179-26984 GCA_020271785.1 Procambarus virginalis | reverse complement strand
AACTGCAGTGATCTCAAAGGGGTTATGCTGACAGAACCTTAAACAGCTGCAAGTAACAGCCTGGTTGACCAGCCGCAGGGGACAAGCTCCGACCGAAGACAAGATAGGCATCAAGAACCAGGCGATACGTCTGTTAATCTCGAGTTGTTGGCACTCGTGGCACTACAGTGCCTGCTGTTGGCTCTCCATACATTACAATGGCCCAGATTTACTACCATGTGCTTTACAGCGCCATAAATTGCATTAAATTCGGAGAATTTTAATGTAAAATTGAAATCTACGGGAGGCGTCACCCACGTTTCACTTACTTTCTCCTTTTAAGGTAGCGCTGGAGAATACACTATATTACAATATATTATAATATATTTATAGTGCGTGTATATTGCCTAATAAACAGACCCGCTTTACTTGGCCTAGTATGCAAAGTCCGATCTGCCTAGCAGGCCGAAAGATTGTATTTTTATAATTTCAGATTGGTTCATGTCTAACAATGATAATCTCTTAATAGTGTATGTACTACTGACTTAGTTATGCTAGTAGGTGAGGTTTGATCAAATTTCTACGGTAGTTTTTCAATCTATATATTTTTTTAAAATTGCGTAATGTAATGGAAAGCTATTTCTTTCCATAAGAAAAATATTTGAAATGTATTTCGGAAAACTGGCGTTTAGGTAAGATCTATTAGGTACAACATGGATACATACGTACGTACATGTGTGTGTGTGTGGTGTTGTGTGTGTGTGTGTGTGTGCGCGTCGCTCGCGTGTGTGTGTGTGTGTGTGTGTGTGTGTGTGTGTGTGTGTGTGTGTTGTGGTGTGTCTGTTGTGTGTGTGTGTGTTTGTGTGGTTCCTGTGTGTGTGTGTGTGTGTGTGTGTGTGTGGTGTGTGTGTGTGTGTGTGTGTGTGTGGTGTGTGTGTGGTGTGTTTGTGTCCGTCCGTCCCCCTGTCTGCGGGGTGAACCTTAGAGAACACCTGTCAATTAAACAACTACAAGCAGTGTTTTTAGTATTACCTGAAAGCTGTCACAATTTGATTCCTATTGGCTATGACAATAGTACTCAAACAACAAACCTATTGCTACACCTGTACTTAAGTTATCAATGCCCCCCCCCCTGCCCTCCTGTGGCAAACTACTGAACCTTTCCCTTGGATGTGACCCACAACAGATGGCCAACTCTCATGTACTTATTTACGAGTAAACAGAGGCATCAGGTGGAAAAAAAACGTGCCCAACCATTTCTGTCTCACCCGAGGATGAAACCCGGGTCCCTCCGTTGCGAGTCGAAAGCACAGATAACTGAAACTCAAGACCATTATGTTATTAGTTATTTCTAGCGAGTTAAATGGCTTTTTATACCATAAATAGACCTTTTATACTTCGTAATTTTATTTATTTTTTGTCGAAGTTGTTTTTCATACAAACTGATGTATTTTTCCGGTTCATACAACCTCTCGTATTATTTCCATAAAAAAATAAGAATATATTTTTCTAGTTGGCGATGTATTCATATTTTTTCCCTCGAGAGCTTCACTCGCCAATTTTTCGACGATCTATTGTTTACATTTTTTGGTGAATTCTTGTTTTTGTCAAATTTTTTCATTGATGTCTGTTAATATAGAGACGAAAAGACACGAACTTACAATATTGAATCTAAATGATCAATTTTACACTATTTAATATTACCACAAGCGAACACTTTAGTAACTATATAAACAAATCCTCTACATGTCTAGTAATTAAACCCTAAGCAGCAATTATACTATCAAACAGCTATTAACTAGGTGGCAAAAGCCGTCTCCGAATTAAGACCAAAGTAACACAAAAATGAATTTAACATCAAGAATGCGACTATTTGATGAACCTCCTTTGACCCAGATGGGAAAATACCCATCGCGTTAGACAGTAATTATCATTTCTTTACTTGGTCGTTCTCTACGATTAAGGACTACTCATTCCCAAGAATAATTAGTGTGACGGGGTAAGGTGACCCCAAGCCCATATAGGCAGATTCTTGGGTGTAATTTTGACGGGAGACATCTCCCGTCACGCAGGGTGCAGTCGCACCTCCACAGATCTCCAGTATCAGCTCTTGATATTAGTAATGGCTCAAAAGGGCCACCACTTACGGGCTATTCGTGCCCGTGCCACCTTTTGGGTGGCTTAATCAATCAATCTGTAATTTTGGTATACTTGTATTCACTGTGCTATCTGTATATTCCCGAAAAGACTAATAAAATGGAAAGAGTAAGTGATTTAGTTGGTGATTTATGTGGTGATTTAGTTGGTGATCTTTGGGGGATGTAAATACTCCGAAATTACCATCTCTTTTAAGGGTCTGAGCTGTGGTGCAGTGGGTTAAAGGCGTACCAGTTATACCAGTTGCTGTAAGCCTTCTGTGCTGGCTAGGGTTCGAATCTCCTGGTGGGAAAGTGTTCTAAGGTTATATATATATATATATATATATATATATATATATATATATATATATATATATATATATATATATATATATATATATATCCTTGGAAAGATTGTGCTAAACTTAAATCATGGGCTAATATTATATTTTACTAGCTCGTGTTCCTTACAATAACGCCACAGTTGTCCTCGTCACTACACCATTATCTTGCCCAAAAACTGAAATTTACATCTTGTTAAGACGGCTATAATGGTGGTCCAATCGTTAACGTCTCGGCCGCCTGAGAATAGTGAGAGCGTTGGCGCCTCGGAGTCACTATACAAGGTGTGGATTGTGTGTGTTTCTAGCGTCTATAAAATTCCTTGATTTTTATCAGTGACATGAGCATTGCGGGGTTCAATCCCCGACCGTCAGCAAGTGGTTGGGGCACCATTCCTCTCCCCCCGTCCCATCCCAAATCCTTATCCTGACCCCTTCCCAGTGCTATATAGTCGTAATGGCTTGGTGCTTTCCGCTGATAATTCTCTTCCTCCCTCCTTTGAATATTTCACTATGTAAGTATTTTGTTATGTGCGCGCGCGTGCGCGTGTGAGTACTCACCTAGTTGTGCGTGCGGGGGTTGAGCTCTAGCTCTTTGAGCCCGCCTCTCAACGGTCAATCAACGATTATTTTTTTTTTCCCAACACACACACACACACACACACTCAGGGCGCCTAGTGGCTGAGTGGACAGCGCTCTGGATGCGTTAATTTAGGGACCCGGGATCGATCCCCGACGGAGGCGGAAACAAATGGGCAAAGTTTCTATCACCCTGATGCCCCTGTTACCTAGCAGTAAAATAGGTACCTGGGAGTTAGTCAGCTGTCACGGGCTGCTTCCTGGAAGTGTGTGTGTGGGGGGCGGGGGGGAAATAGTAGTTAGTAACAGCTGATTGACAGTTGAGAGGCGGCCCGAAAGAGCAGAACTCAACCCCCGCAAACACAACTAGGTGAACACACACACACACACACACACACACACACACACACACACACACACACAGGAAGCAGCCCAGGGGAAGGCTGTTACGGGGGGGGGGTTCTCAACCCCCCCAAGTTAATGTTTACAACAACAACAACAACCTTAAAGGTTGTTAAGTTTCCAATCTCCTAAACTGTTCATGAATGACAAACAACCCCGCCATGATTAAGGTCAAGATGTACAGGTTTCGTACGCGGCTGCGGCTCGAACCATAATACCAGCCACAAATCAGTACCACTGCTTTCCGGAATGGGGGTCGAAGCCCCCCGTCCCCCAGGCAGGAGAGTACAAGGCCCCCCGCGCGGCTCTGTGCGGGGTCTTGGCCTTCGTCCAAAGAGGACGTCGGGAAGAGCGGGAAAAAATTATTCTCCGATATCTGGGTCAGGATTCACCGAGGGGGGAATTTACGTGTGCGAAACCTGTGCATCTTTTTGGGTAATCGTGGCAGCTTAGTCGGTATTATTCACTTAAGAGCTTAAGAGCGTCGAAGCACGTAGCGGAAATCGATAACAGAGACGCCCTGAATGGTCGTGTGGCTGGGGGGAGGGGGGGAAGAGGGTGGAGGGGGGGGGGGTGGATGATGAGGAGGAGGGTGGATGAGGAGGGTGGATGAGGAGGGTGGATTAGGAGGCAGGCTATTCATACCCAGCCAACATCCATTCAACTTTTAAAGTCAGGTTAGACACAGACGGACCTCCAAATAGTTATATTTTAAAGCAAGCGATACAAGACGATTGTCAGGCGGGGTATAGAGAGCTAGAGCTCAACTTCCCCAATAGTCACCGAGACACAAAAAGCTATTAGCCAAGTACCACCAACCACCATCCCTTCTACCACCACCAACCACCACCACAAGCAATCTCCTCTCATTCACGCCATCATTCACGCTCTCAAAGGGACACTTATTGGAGGACCACCTCACCGCTTCTCTTTAAATCAGAAAGTTGTAGACATCAATCACATTATGGACGAATAATAACTATTTTAAAGTAACATCTCGAGACGTGTCCTTCTCTCGCCATCGTCTTAATAACTTGACTTTCATAATTATAATTGTTAATAGTTTATATCGAGACAACTGAGATTTATTTCCCAGGTTTTGGAAAAGTTAAAGTGACTGATATTTTTGTTATAATTTACTTTTGTTAAACGTGTGTGTGTGTGTGTGTGTGTGTGTGTGTGTGTGTGTGTGTGTGTGTGTGTGTGTGTGTGTGTGTGTGTCTGTGTGTGTGTCTGTGTGTCTGTGTGTCTGTGTGTCTGTGTGTCTGTGTCTGTGTCTGTGTGTGTGTGTGTGTGTCTGTGTGTCTGTGGATGGATTCTTAGATTAGTGGTTTAAATACTTAATACAAACGTGTTTTAACTTTAAGATTGCCCTCAAGACACACGGAAATTCGAGTATGAACTACCGCAAGGTGATAGTGAACATTGTATTCGCCTAGTTGGCCTTGCTGGAGGTTGAGCTCTGCTCTTTGGGCCCGCCTCTCAACTGTCAATCTACTGTTGCTAACTAATGGTTTCTACCCCCAAAACACCCCCCCACCCCCAGGAAGCAGCCCGAAGCAGCTGTCTAACTCCCAGGTACCTATTTATTGCTAGGTAACAGGCTCATCAGGGTGAAGGAAACTCTGCCCATTTGTTTTCCGCATGTGCCGGGGATCGAACCCAGGTCCCTAGGTCCACGAGTCTAGAGCGCTGTCCACTCAGTCAACAGCCCCCCCTAGTCCTGATCTAACAGTTTAGATACTAAACTATAGATTTGGTATATATATATATATATATATATATATATATATATATATATATATATATATATATATATATATATATGACAATGTCAGACCACGGGCCAATTGTCTAATGCCATGTTTGTTCATCTGTCAGAAGATGCTCACCAGATTGATTGGGGGATGGCTTCTTCAATAACAAATTGTAAAAGCACCTATAACAGAAACATAATTGAATCTGCTTTGATACAGATCACAAAAGAAAGTAATTTGAACATTAGCAGTGGTCTATATAATTTAGATCCTTTTTTAATAGATCAATTAAAGGGCGATTTAAGTAGGATCATTGGAACACATTTGTCTCACTAATTCATTGTATATATATTTACTATTTTATGCTATAATTACCCAGTTGTTGGCCTGTATGTGCGTGTTGCATCAGCTGGGCCGTCTACAATGTCCACGTCATCACTAGGCCGTCTGCAGTGTCCACGTATTGTAACTCACCTCACTCCACCATTCTCTCTTGCCTATTTATGTCCAGTTCTCGATCTGTTAAATCACTCCTTCTGAAGATGTATTAATATACGAAAGTACTTAAGGAATTTCCTGTTTCATTTTTCCTCCGTGGTCTGACATTTGTCACATTTTAAATCACGTGTTTAATTTCGTGATATACACACATATATATATATATTATATATTGTATTACAAGCCGTCGTTTACTAAATGTAGGAGACGCCTCGTGTGATGGTATTATCTGGGGTCCCACTACGGGCTATTCATGCCCGTGCCACCTCCTGGTTGGCTTAATCTGGGGTTCTAGGAGAAAGTTTTCTCCCCCAAGAGGTTAGCGAGGTTGTGACGCAGGCATGAGCGTCACAGCCTTCCTGTGAGTTGAACTCGTCAATTTAGAGAAATTTGTGTGCTAAAAGTAACAGCAGTTAATAACTTGCCTTTGTTAAGCACAAAGTACCTTTTTAGTATCAAAGTTAGTTAAGTAAATATATTAATTAGCTTAAAGCTAAACAAATGTTATTTTAACATTAATTTAAAATAAAGAATCAACTCTTAGTCGGGAATGGCAGATGAGCCAATCAGAACGAGGACTAGGCTCTCTGACTACAGGCTCGACGCCTTCTTGGTTCAGTATATGGTTCAAGTTCCTATGTAATTACCATCATTTTGAACAGGAATCCAGTCACCTTTAGTGACCCCAGAGCACATGAGTCTAACTTTGTTAATTATCCTTCGAAGTTTAGTTTGGCAAGCAGTCAAGGTCAGGTTGCTTGCTGGAGGCAAGTTAGGTCAGTGTGGTGTGGGCATCAGGAAGGGCAAGGTGGGCCCTCTCTGAGATAAGGTCAAGGACCATCTGCCCAAGGACTTTACAGAGGTTAAGGTAAAGTCTGTGAGTAACGGACGTGTTAAATTCGTCCTCCATGAACAATATCCACAAGGGCCGTGGCGAGGATTCGAGCCTGCGTCCGGGAGCATCCCAGGAAGGAAGGAATTATCAAGGGAAAGCACCAAGCCATTACGACTATATAGCACTTGGAAGGGGTCAGGATAAGGATTTGGGATGGGACGGGGGAAGGAATGGTGCCCAAACCAATTGGACGGTCGGGGATTGAACGCCGACCTGCATGAAGTGAGACCGTCGCTCTACCGTCCAGCCCAAGTGGTTGGGGCAGGGAGCATCCCAGACACTGCCTTAATCGACTGAGCTACGACAGGGTAAAAAAAGAGTTGAAACCGAAGTTCTACTAAACTTACTTGATCCTGCAGCCTCTCCGAGACACAAACCAGGGTTTTACACAACTCCCCCCTTGCACCCGAGCTATGTCAATAGGCCGTTCTCCCTCTTCACCCTTACATCATTACAAACAGAGATCACACTAACGTGATGCATCAAATGAACAAAATCCACAAGGGCCGTGACGAGGATTCGAACCTGCGTCCGGGAGCATCCCAGACGCTGCCTTAAACGACTGAGCTACGACAGGGTTAAGTGTGTGTAGTGTAGGTCGTTCTCCATCCTTGCCTCAGATAGAGATAGTTGAGTTAGGGAGGGACCCCACCTCCACCACGTTACGCGGTAATTGGTTCCACAAATCAACAACCCTGTTACCGAACCAGTATTTACCCAAGTCTTTCCTAAATCTAAACTTATAAAATTTTGTAAAAAAATTTGTAAATAAAAAACTTATAAACTTATAAAATCTTATAAAATTCATATAAATTTTTTCTGTAATAAACTTGTGACTGATTTATGATGTTCAGTGAAATTTTTCCCAAAATTTATATGTTATTATTTGTGATCATTTAAGTTTCTGGGTTTTTTTGTACTATAAGCTCGTGTGTTCTTGTATAACAAGCGATTCAATATATTCTCCCTTGGTAAATTAGTTTAAACCACACTGCAAAAGTAAATTCATCCCTTCTTATTCATTAATTGGAGATCCCCATTCTGGATTTATGATGCGATTGACTGGTCCTTTCCCGCAGTCAATTACCGCAATGACAAACTCGTGATAGGTAATGGTGGCGTTTTTAAGAGTCTCTAGAGCTTGCTCGTAGCTGAATGGTGCAGTTTCCTTACGCACAGAAACCACAATAGCCTGATGCATCAACTGTACAAATCCACAAGGTCCGTGACGAGGATTCGAACCTACGTCCAAGAGCATCCCAGACGCTGTCTTAATCGACTGTCGTAGCTCAGTCGATTAAGGCGACGTCTGGGATGCTCTCGGACGCAGGTTCGAATCCTCGTCACGGCCCTTGTGGATATGTACGTACAGTTTCCTTCTTGTGTGGTACCTTGGTGATGAAACGCCAAGGTTTACAACGCCTCACTGGACTGAAGGTTACAGTGAGAATATTACAGTGAACAACAGAACTGTTAATTAGCAGCCAGCATTAACCTGGTACAGTAGGTAAAGGCTGGGTAGCGTTACACTGACTAAATGATCCAACAGCAAATCATCCCCCCTACAAGGTACTCTAATGAGCAATTGGAACAAGACTAGTTACACACCTGGGGGCCAGATTCACGAAAGCAGTTACGCAAGTACTTGCGAACCTGGGGCCAGATTCACGAAAGCAGTTACGCAAGCACTTGCGAACCTGGGGCCAGATTCCCAAAGCAGTTACGCAAGCACTTGCGAACCTGGGGCCAGATTCACGCAGCAGTTACGCAAGTACTTACGAACCTTGGGCCAGATTCACGAAAGCAGTTACGCAAGTACTTACGAGCCTGTACATCTTTCCTCAATCTTTGACGGCTTTGGTTACATTTATTAAACAGTTTACAAGCATGAAAACTTGCCATTCAACTGTTGTTATTGTTATAAACAGCCTCCTGGTGCTTCGGAGCTCATTAACCGTTTAATAATTGTAAACAAAGCCGCCAAAGAGTGAGAAAAGATGGACAGGTTCGTAAGTGCTTGCGTAACTGCTTCGTGAATCTGGTCCCTGGAGAGAATTAGGTATGTAAACAAGCGTCAACAGGGCTTTAGGGAAGGGAAATCACGCCTTGACAAACGTACTAAAGTTCTATGACATAGTAACGAGCATAAGACAGGAGAGGAGCAGGTTGGGCAGACTAGGTAGTTCTGGACTGCCAAAAAGGCTCTAACACACCGTTTTTACAGGTGATTCCTACGAAAACTCAAGATGCAGACGGAGGTAATCAGAAAAACACTGCCATGGGTAAGGAATTACCTAACAGACAGGAGTCAGAGTAACAGTGAGAGGCAAAAAGTCGGACTGGTGGTAACAAGCGGAGTACCCCAAGGATCAGTGCTGGAACCGTTCCTATTTCTCATTAATATAAATGGCCTATCCCAGGCAAGTTTTTTTTTTTGGGGGGGGGAGTAAAGAGGAAGGAGAGGCATAGGTAAAGGGAAGTATAGAAGTGGGAAATACAGTGAGAGATATGAAAGCAGGCGGGCTGTCCGCCTTGCTGACACGATGTGTGGGTGTTGGTTCGAGTCTTATACATGTCGATGTTTTCAGACGATGAAAATATTAAGGAGTAGTGACAGATGAGGACTGCAAGATGCTCTAATATGATTAAAGTGAGCTGCATAGTTGCTCTGAGAAATGGCTACTGAAGTTCAACACGAGCAAGTGTAAGGTGATGAAAATAGGAACAGGTGACAGAAGACCGAAGGGACAGTACACAATCAAGGGAAACTGTGCCGACTAGAGACCTGATAGTGGACATAACACCAAAGCTGACTCCAGAGACTCTCATGAACAGAATAATCTCAGCAGTGTGCTCTACGCTAGCAACAGTTAGAGCATCATTCAGGAACCAAATTAACGAGGCAATTAGATGGCTGTAGAGTGCCTAATGTGAGAACAGTTTGGGCATATGCCGACCCTATCGTGGAGCTCCCATCTGAAAAAAAACAGAAAGAAATAGAAAAGGTTCAGAAGTTATCAATGAGGCTCGTTCCAGAGTTACAAGGGATAGACATGAAGAGAGACAAATGAACAAGACCTGTCGACGCTATACAAAAGGGAACTTAGATATAATACTTAAAGACGATTGACAATGGAAAGAGGAAATGTTGACAATAAAGAAGACTAGAAGAGGGCATAAATGGAAGCTTCTGAGAAACAGAAGAGTCATTAAGATGTTGAGAAAGTGGTTCCATCCACTTCTCCCCCCCCCCCTCCTCACTGGGGGACCCCGGGGGGGGGGAGGGATGCATAATAAAAATGATTTTGGCGCGAGGTCTGAACTTAGCGACGAGCAACGTTGGCGATTGATTCTGACATTATTAACAAGACGCGCTAATTTAATTCTCCATCAACTTTTGGAGAGGTGCTCAACATAATTACCCAACCACCGTCGTTGGAACGCTCGGCTCCCTTTCTGTTCTGATTTCCGACTCACCCGAGTAGTACAAACGTTCCTCATACCATCCAAACATTTACAAACATCCATTTCATTAGATTTAAGGTGTTTTAATGTGTTTATTTTCTGAAACTACATATATTTCACATGTCCCGTCTCATTGGAGGAACAGGCAGGGATGATATGCTTCAGCCAATCAGAGACGAGCCAGCGTTCTCCACCACGAGCCACCATTGGCTCACGAGGACAACGGGATTCATTCCAGCCCCAGCGGCCTATGGGAGCGGTCATGATGATTGCCCTGGTGGTGTGATGGAACACTTTCTGTTGTGAGGGCCCTGAGAGAGAGAGAGAGAGAGAGAGAGAGAGAGAGAGAGAGAAGAGAGAGAGAGAAGAGAGGAGAGAGAGAGAGAGAGAGAGAGGGGGAGAGACACAAACGGGAGACATTAGAGAGGTGGTAAACGCCGCGAGGAGAAGACCTGTTATTGCCCAAGTGTCGATCAATGAAGACAGGCGTCCCTCTCAGATGTGGGTCAAGTGTGTAGCCCACGCTCGTCTGAGACGACTCCCAGCCCGGTAGTGGCCGAGGACAACCCCTCGGTTGTCCTCGGCCCCCCCACACACACAACCACACACACACACACACACACACACACACACACACACACACACACACACACAACCACACAATTACACACGCACACACACACACCCACACAGTAGGTCGTCGACGGTGTGAGAGACACGTGTTAGTGAGGTCTACGAATAAACATCAAATAGTCGGGACATTGCAGGGATAGAGGCTAGATCATAGTATTTGGCCTCGCGCAGTGTGCAACATGCAGGATGCAACGTACCATTGTCAACTCGCAAACAATAGATCAGATAGATCAGAGGAAAGAAACACAATTGGAGTGTCAACACCTTGGCATGACGAGAGGAGACCCGCCGTGAAACTTGCCTCGCTGTGCTTGTGGTGGCTGGTAAGTGCTTGTGGTGACTGCTAAGTGCTTGTGTGACTGCTAAGTGCTTGTGGTGACTGGTAAGTGCTTGTGGTGACTGGTAAGTGCTTGTGCTGACTGGTAAGTGCTTGTGGTGACTGGTAAGTGCTTGTGGTGACTGGCAAGTGCTTGTGGTGACTGGCAAGTGCTTGTGGTGACTGCTAAGTGCTTGTGGTGACTGCTAAGTGCTTGGTGGTGACTGGTAAGTGCTTGTGGTGACTGGTAAGTGCTTGTGGTGGCTGGTAAGTGCTTGTGGTGCTGGTAAGTGCTTGTGGTGACTGGTAGTGCTTGTGGTGGCTGGTAAGTGCTTGTGGTGACTGGTAAGTGCTTGTGGTGACTGGTAAGTGCTTGTGGTGACTGGTAAGTGCTTGTGGTGACTGCTGAGTGCTTGGTGGTGACTGGTAAGTGCTTGTGGTGACTGGTAAGTGCTTGTGGTGGCTGGTAAGTGCTTGTGGTGACTGCTAAGTGCTTGTGGTGACTGCTAAGTGCTTGTGGTGACTGCTAAGTGCTTGTGGTGACTGCTAAGTGCTTGTGGTGACTGCTAAGTGCTTGTGGTGACTGCTAAGTGCTTGTGGTGACTGCTAAGTGCTTGTGGTGACTGGTAAGTGCCTCTTTGACGTCTACAACAGTGTGCAAGATTTATATCATATCATATCTGCCCGAAACGCTGCGCGTACTAGTGGCTTACAAGATTGTAAATACTATGCTATGTATTCTCTCAAACCCAATGTACTGTCTTGTATATAAATAAATAAATAAATACCCGAAATTACTAATGCATTCGCATTCCGTAATAGAATATAATAGTAATCTTGATAGAGAAGGAGGCAATTATAGAACGTCACTCGTAAACTCACTTGGGAACTGGATACTGTGTTAATCCCTAAATCTCCACACTTCCCCCAATCCCCCATCCCCCCCCCTGCTGTAGACGAAATTAAAATCTCTTCTCACACACACACACACACACACACACACACACACACACACACACACACACACGTCGGCGAACCCACAAGGATGAGAGGCAATGACGAACCAGCGAGACTCGACCTAGTCTTCACTCTGAACCACTCCGACATAAGAGAAATCGGTTTTGAGGCCCCAGTAGGAATGAGCGACCACAGTGTACTGGTGTTTGAGTACCTGATTGAAGAAGGGTTATTGAACTCGAGGAGGATACCGNGCTGATGGTAAACCATTGACCTCACTACCTCTGCTGATAGTAAACCATTGACCTCACTACCTTTGCTGATGGTAAAACCATTAACCTCACTACCTCTGTTGCTGATAAACCATTAACCTCACTAGCTCTGTGATGGTAAACTATTGACCTCAGTACCTTTGCTGATAGTAAACCATTGACCTCACTACCTCTGCTGATAGTAAACCATTGACCTCACTACCTCTGTTGATGGTAAAACCATTAACCTCACTACCTTTGCTGATGGTAAACCATTAACCTCACTGCCTCTGCTGATATACCCTCCAAACAACACAATGGTTACCATGCAGAGCCTTTTAAGTGTCCGAACACGAAACCTTTACATCTCTCCTAAATCAAAATGGCTTAGTTTGTGTTAATTAAACAATTTACGAGCTTGTAGACATCACAACCCCGAGGTTATAACTGTTGTAAAACAACTTCTTGAGCTCATAACCGGGTCAATAAACATAGACTGAGCAGCTGTGATTGAGATAAGATGCACAGGTTTCGCATGGGTGGGATGCTTCAATTCCTAGCATCATATTATTGTAAAGTTTAAGACATCGAAAAATTAATCGTCTTTCCCCATATTTGATTTCTATTGCCCGTTCGTAGCTGAGTGGATAGCGTGTCTGGGAGACACTCCCGCTCCTCTATCTTTTCGTTAGACTGTGTTAAGTCTGCTAGGTACACTGGTGAACTCTCTTTCTCTCTCTATCTCTATCTCTCTGTCTCTCTCTCTCTCTCTCTCTCTCTCTCCCCCCCTACACTCTCAGGTCGACCAATAACTGTCTCCTTTGAATAAATTATTGATGCTATCCCCTAAGCCAAGGGGGGGGGGACACCCACCCCCGTAGGCCACAATGCATATTGTGCTCACAACCTCGGCTCACAGGCTCATATAACCTTCTCATAACTCACAGGCTTATAACTCTCAGAAGCCTCCACGAGCAGGGCTTGTGACCCACTGCCCACCACAATGAATATTGGTTTTCTCTCAAACTTTTCTGGCAGACAGAAGACAGAAGAGTAAGGGGAGACATGGTCACTACCTACAAAATCCTCAGAGGAATCGACCGGATAAACAAGGATAAACTATTCAACACTGGTGGGACGCGAACAAGGGGACACAGGTGGAAGCTGAGTACCCACATGAGCCACAGAGACGTTAGAAGGAACTTTTTCAGTGTCAGAGTAGTTAACGGATGGAATGCATTAGGCAGTGATGTGGTGGAGGCTGACTCCATACACAGTTTCAAATGTAGATATGATAGAGCCCAGTAGGCTCAGGAACCTGTACACTAGTTGATTGACAGTTGAGAGGCGGGACCAAAGAGCCAGAGCTCAACCCCCGCAAGCACAAATAGGCGAGTACACACGCACACACACCAGGAGAATCCGAGGTTGCCCAATGGTTTATGCATCAGTCTTGTGTCCGGGCTGCCAGCTTACATATTAACAAGTCGTTATTGGCTTTCTTCCTACGTGTGGAGACGCTCCCAGCTTGTCTGGCAACACTGGTAGACTCATCCACTCACTCACTCATCCATCCACTTACTCACTCATATACACACACACACACACACACACACTCATCCACATAAGCTTAGAACGCGCGTTTTGTTACGTTCTCCCCTGTTTAAAACATTATTTTAGAAGCATTTTCACATTATTAAGAAAAAATATTTTCTTAATTATATATTGTGAGATTTTACGACCAAAAAATCGTGTCTTCCACGAGGGGACCTTCGACAAGGCTTCAAGCTTCCATCGTAGTACACGATCATCAAAGTTGATTTAAAGAAGAGGTTTTGGGCATGCATTGGAATCCGGCATTTGCACGTTGGTTCAGATTCTGCACAGAATGTCTGTGTCTGCTCCTGTCTGTCTGTCTGCCTATTTTTGCCTGCGTCTGTCTGTCTCTATATATCTTGCCTGTCTTTGTCTGCGTCTGTGTCTAATCTGCCTGCATTTTTTTCTTTGCAGTCTACTAGAGAAAGCATTGTTGTTAATATAACTGAAGAAGGACTAACTGCTCTCGACTGGTTCGTCAGATTCGTCACTTTGACGTTTGATAAGTGCTTCTCCTTTGGTACTTTACCTTGCGTTGAATTTCCACCTGTGGACCACCACGGAGCCGTGCTGGACTTGCCTCTCACCTGGAGGAGAAGAGAAGGAAGAAAAACTGTTAGCGAACAAATCAACATGGGCCGTGACGAGGATTCGAACCTGCGTCCGGGAACATCCCAGACGTTGCCTTAATCGACTGAGCTACGACAGGGTTAAAAAAAAAAAAGAGTTGAAACTGAAGTTCTACTGAACTTACTGGATCCTGCAGCCTCTCCGAGACACAAACTAGGGGGTTTTACACAATTTGACGAACAATTTATTTGTTCATTTGATGCATCACCTTAGTGTAATTTCTGTGTGTAAAAACAGCAATAATAATTGATTATTTTTATTATTACCAATAATATTAAACCAAAATAAATGGCATAATTGTTTACAAAACTTCATTCCACATCTCGGGTAGATTACCGTAAATAAATCACTAACTTGCTCTTTGCATTTTAAAGATCTTACATTTTTTGTATTTTTTTTAATTTACATTTATTAAAGATCCCCCCTCCCCCCCCACGCAAGAGTGTTTTTAATAACCGTCTCGGAAACCCCTGAATTCAAATTCATCTACCCGGTAATATAGAGTCTTTTCACGGCCTTAAAATGTGTAAATTCGTCCTATCTTGCCGCGCGCTCGCTAGCACGATACCTCCGGCCGATAACCGAGCCTCGATCGGATATCATAAACTGATCGAGATTTTATGTAATGGAAGACACTAAATTACCACATTTTAATCCCCCCCCCCCACACACACACCCACACACACCCACACACACACACACACACACACACACACACACACACACACACACACACACGATGTTATTGTATCGCATTGATTTTCTTTGCAGGACAAGGGAGGGGGGATGTTTTCTTTGTAGGACAAGGGGGGGGGGATGTTTTCTTTATGGGAAGGGGAGCCTGAGTCAAAAGGAAACCAAGCTGCAGCCAAGCAAAGGCTTATGAAAAGGGCAATACGCCTGGGTAGCACGCACCGCCCGGGTGGGTACTAGATAAGAGACCGCGCCTCAGACCGATCTTAGGTGAACTAATGAATACGGAGAAATCTTTACCCAAATGTTGGGAAGAACGAGAATTTCTCGGGGGATTTTTAAAATGTTTCGTCTCTCTTCGTCCGCCTTTCTCCTTGCTTTATCTTTCTCTGCTGTCTCCCGTGTTTCTCTGTCCTTCACTGCACTGTTTCGCTTTTAAACTGAACGTTGAGTAAAAGGTTCCTGAGCCGCACAAGGCGTTGAGCGATTGGTTCCTGAGCCGCACGAGGCGTTGAGCGATTGGTTCCTGAGCCGCACGAGGCGTTGAGTAGAGGGTTCCTGAGCCGCACGAGGCGTTGAGTAGAGGGTTCCTGAGCCGCACGAGGCGTTGAGTAGAGGGTTCCTGAGCCGCACAAGGCGTTGAGTAACTGGTTCCTGAGCCGCACAAGGTGTTGAGTAGAGGGTTCCTGAGCCGCACAAGGCGTTGAGTGACTGGTTCCTGAGCCGCACAAGGCGTTGATAGCGACTGGTTCCTGAGCCGCACAAGGCGTTGAGCGACTGGTTCCTGAGCCGCACAAAGCGTTGAGCGACTGGTTCCTGAGCTGCACAGGCGTTGTGTGACTGGTTCCTGAGCCGCACAAGGCGTTGAGTGACTGGTTCCTGAGCCGCACAAGGCGTTGAGTGACTGGTTCCTGAGCCGCACAAGGCGTTGAGTGACTGGTTCCTGAGCCGCACAAGGCGTTGAGTGACTGGTTCCTGAGCCGCACAAGGCGTTGAGTAAAGGGTTTCATATACCTACCTACCTCTCTCTGTCTCTCTCTCTCCCTCCCTCCCTCTCTCCCTCTCTCTCCCCCTCTCTCTCCCTCTCTCTCCCTCTCTCTCCCCCTCTCTCTCCCCCTCCCTTTCACCGAACCTACAAAAAAATGCAATATTTGGCCCCCGGCAATGAATATTGGTCAACAAAACGCTCAAATATTTCCAGAAAATAGCGAGTCAAAACACCGACAACAGTTTACAACGTTGACCTTGAACAACTGCAGTGATCTCAAAGGGGTTATGCTGACAGAACCTTAAACAGCTGCAAGTAACAGCCTGGTTGACCAGGCCGCGGGGGACAAGCTCCGACCGAAGACAAGATAAGCATCAAGAACCAGGCGATACGTCTGTTAATCTCGAGGTTGTTGGCACTCGTGGCACTACAGTGCCTGCTGTTGGCTCTCCATACCATTACAATGGCCAGATTTACTACCATCTGCTTTTCAGCGCCATAAATTGCATTAAATTCGGAGAATTTTAATGTAAAATTGAAAAGTCTACGGGAGCCGTCACCCACGTTTCACTTACTTTCCCCTTTTTAAGGTAGCGCTGGAGAATACACTATATTACAAATATATTAATATATTATATGTGCTGTGGTGTATATTTGCCTAATAAACAGGCCCGCTTTACTTGGCCT
>WNGS01033858.1:0-11324 GCA_020271785.1 Procambarus virginalis | reverse complement strand
ACAACCTTAAATTTTGTAGCTTATTAATATCCATTAAATTCGGTGTAGGCTAAGTATATAACCTCCCCAGACTTGTGTACAGGTAACACTTTGTAAGACAACTTTTAAACATACAGTCCAATTTAAATTAATAATAATAAATTAAAGTAAGTTCAAAAATCATTAATTTAATATAAATAAATAAACAAAAATCCTGCATGGAAACCCCCCACAATAAGATGACCTAGACAAAACTGAAAACATTCAACAAATGGCTACTAAAGTTCAACCAAAGTAAATGTAAGGTGATGAAACTAGGCGGAGGAAATAGGAGGTCAGACACAGGATATCGCATGGGAGATGAAGTCCTTCACGAAACGGACAGAGAGAAAGATCTAGAGGCTGATATCACGCCAAACCTGTCTCCTGAAGCCCACATCAACAGAATAACATCAGCGGCGTATGCGAGGCTGGCTAACATCAGAACAACCTTCAGGAACCTGTGTAAGGAATCATTCAGAATCTTTCATACCACATATGTAAGACCAATGCTGGAGTATGCGGGCCCAGCATGGAGCCCGTACCGTGTCAAGCACAAGACGAAGCTGGAAAAAGTCCAAAGGTATGCCACTAGGCTAGTCCCAGAACTAAGAGGCATGAGTTATGAGAAAAGGCTGCGTGAACTGCACCTCACGTCGCTTGATGACAAGAGCTCTGGGAGACATGATCACCATATACAAAATTACCAGTTTCTTTCATCCTAATGCCCCTGTTACCTAGCAGTAAATAGATACGTGGCAATTAGACAGCTGCTACGATCTACTTCCTGGGTGTGTGAAAAAACATTAGTTAGTAGTTAATAAGAGTTGATTGATTGACAGTTGAGAGGCGGGCCGAAAGAGCAGAGCTCAATCCCCGCAAGCACAATTAGGTGGAAACACGCACGCACGCGCGCTGACGCAGCACATGTACGTAACAGCGTACGTAATGTACGTACCAATACAAAACAGCGGAGAGGGAGGCCAGTTCTCACCCTATATTCCAACCGGTGATAACAGGTTTAGAGAGAGGCCACGCTCGTTATTTAGTCAACTGTGTATCTCTTTACCTGTCTCTCAGATCTCCACTATCTACTCGCCCTGTCTCTCGTAGTTATGTCTATTGTCCGTCTGCCTGACTGGGTATCTGCGTACCCTGCCTTTCTGTCCAACTCTAGGATTCGATGCGGAGGCGGGACCAAAGAGCCAGAGCTCAACCCCCGCAAGCACAATTAGGTGAGTACTCCACAAAAAATGATGTAATTAGAACAAAAAAATAAGACGATAGAAGCCAGTATATGACTGTTAGGAGGAGGAAATTGTCTTGTGCAATCTGCCGTCGCCAGGTCGTGCATGCAATGTTCCACTCTCTTAATTATCTATTCTTCACCATGATTTTCCGGCATTATTCTCAGCTTTTGTACGCGTCTCTCTTGGGAGGGGGACAGGCGCGAGTGTATGAGTGTTTAGAGTTCGGTCACACTTTAGCTCTCGGGCTCCCTCTTTACGTTTTACGAAGCGGTTGGAAAATGTTCGTACTTAGAAGCCCTTATTTTGTTGTATTTATAAAAGTTGTGACGTTAGTGTGTATTTTTATACATAAGAACAAAGGTAACTGCAGAAGGCCTATTGGCCCATACGAGGCAGCTCCTATTGACAAATACCTGACAAATCGTTCGGGAGTCGTAGTCCCAAGGGCCTGGGTTTGATTTCCGAAGCAGAAACAAATGGAAAATCTTTCAACTAATGCCTCTGTTCACCTAGCTGTAAATAGGTACCTGGGAGTAAGATAGCTGGTACGGGCTGCTTCCTGGGGATGTGTGTGTGTGTTCACCTAGTTGTATTCACTTAGTTGTGCTTGCGGGGGTTGAGCTCTGCTCTTTCTGCCCGCCTCTCAATTGTCAATCAACTGTTTCTACTACTATTTTTTTTTTCTCCACACCACACACACCCCAGGAAGAAGCCCGTGACAACTGACTAACTCCTAAGTACTATTTACTGCTAGGTAACAGGGGCATCAGGGTGAAAGAAACTCTGCCCATTGTTTCTCGCCGGCGCCCGGAATCGAACCCGGGACCACAGGATCACGCGTACAGTGTGCAAACCGCTCAGCCACCGGCCCCTCCTTGTGTGTGTGTGTGTTGTGTATACTCAATTAGAAGTTGTACTCACCTAATAATGCTTCTGGGGGATATGTGTATGTGTGTGTGTACGCTCTCTAACTTCAAGAATTGCTTTTAAATACATGGATGGCGATATACTAAAGAAATTCTTCACGACTTTTGTTAGACCAAAGCTAGAATATGCAGCGGTTGTGTGGTGCCCATATCTTAAGAAGCACATCAACAAACTGGAAAAGGTGCAAAGACATGCTACTAAGTGGCTCCCAGAACTGAAGGACAAGAGCTACGAGGAGAGGTTAGAGGCATTAAATATGCCGAAAGAAGATAGATGAAAAAGAGGTGATTTGATCACTACGTACAAAATAGTAACAGGGCACGATAAAATTGATAGGGAGAATTCCTGAGACCTGGAATTTCAAGAACAAGAGGTCACAGACTCAAGTTAAGGAAACAAAGGTGCCGGGAAAACATTAGAAAATTTTCGTTTGCAAACAGAGTAGTAGACGGTTGGAACAAGTTCAGTGAGAAAGAAGTGGGTGGAAGCCAAAACCGTCAGTAGTTTCAAAGCGTTATTTTTTTTATTAATACATGAGGTACATCTGCATTAGTGCAGCTACCCTAGACTATATGAAGTGGAGTACAGTGTGTCAAAAAAGCTAACTACGTGATGCTATAAAATCCCCATCACGCAGGATGGTTAGTCATACAGAGGCATGTGATAAGCAGTCTGCACTGGCAGACTCCAGAAGCATTTTGAGGATATCATCAACACAAGAGTGAATAAGGCAGCAGTGGTAATAAAAGTCCCCATCTCGCAGGATGGTTAGTCATACAGGGCCATATGTTTAGTAGCCTGCACTGGCAAATTTTGGGTACACTGTGAGGATATTCTTTAAGAATACGAGACTGAATAAAAGCGTTATACGACAAAGAGTACTGGGAAGACGGGACACCACGAGCGTACATCTCTGATCCTCGTACCAAGCATACCAAAGATGAGAAAAAGATGCACAGGTTCCTGACTTGCGTAACTGCTTCGTGAATCTGGCCCCTTAGGTTTCCTAAAAGCAAGAAGACCCTCCGGAGAAGAACATGCACTATACGAAGAACGTAACAGCATCTTCCAAGACATCTTTAAGCTGGAACCTGCCACTAGATCCTAGAACTAATACTCTCACATAAAAAAAAATCCTAAAATGACTGACACGGTCCCTGACGGCTGAGTGGACAGCTATCGGGATTCATAGTCCTAAGGTTCCGGGTTTGATCCCCGGCGGAGGCGGAAACAAATGGGTAGAGTTTCTTCACCCTGATGCATCTGTACACCTAGCAGTAAATAGGTACCGGGAGTTAGACAGCTGCTACGGGCTGCTTCTGGGGGGTGTAACAAAAAGGAGGCTGGTCGAGGACGAGGACGGGGCGTAAGGACTAAGCGAGGCCTGGTCGAGGACGGGCGCGGGGACGCTAAGCCCCGAATCATCTAAGATCTCAGGATACCTGGTCGAGGACCGGGCCGCGGGGACGCTAAGCCCGAAATCATCTCAAGATAACCACAAGATAACAGCAGAAGTAAGGAAGCAGCTCCAGGCACTGGATGTGACAATAGCTGTTGGACCGCACAAGATATCGTCTTGACTGCTGAAGAAGGCAGCAAATGCACAGTACACAGATTGTTTCAAGCGTAGGATGGACATATATAAGAATGAAATTTTGGATGTAAATAGGAGCTGTCTTGTATGGGCCAATAGCAGCTGCCTCGTATGGACCAATAGGAGCTGCCTCGTATGGACCAATAGGAGCTGCCTCGTATGGACCATAGGAGCTGCCTCGTATGGACCATAGGAGCTGCCTATGGACCAATAGGAGCTGCCTCGTATGGACCAATAGGAGCTGCCTCGTATGGACCAATAGGAGCTGCCTCGTATGGACCAATAGGAGCTGCCTCGTATGGACCAATAGGAGCTGCCTCGTATGGACCAATAGGAGCTGCCTCGTATGGACCAATAGGAGCTGCCTCGTATGGACCAATAGGAGCTGCCTCGTATGGACCAATAGGAGCTGCCTCGTATGGACCAATAGGAGCTGCCTCGTATGGACCAATAGGAGCTGCCTCGTATGGACCAATAGGAGCTGCCTCGTATGGACCAATAGGAGCTGCCTCGTATGGACCAATAGGAGCTGCCTCGTATGGACCAATAGGAGCTGCCTCGTATGGACCAATAGGAGCTGCCTCGTATGGACCAATAGGAGCTGCCTCGTATGGACCAATAGGAGCTGCCTCGTATGGACCAATAGGAGCTGCCTCGTATGGACCAATAGGAGCTGCCTCGTATGGACCAATAGGAGCTGCCTCGTATGGACCAATAGGAGCTGCCTCGTATGGACCAATAGGAGCTGCCTCGTATGGACCAATAGGAGCTGCCTCGTATGGACCAATAGGAGCTGCCTCGTATGGACCAATAGGAGCTGCCTCGTATGGACCAATAGGAGCTGCCTCGTATGGACCAATAGGAGCTGCCTCGTATGGACCAATAGGAGCTGCCTCGTATGGACCAATAGGAGCTGCCTCGTATGGACCAATAGGAGCTGCCTCGTATGGACCAATAGGAGCTGCCTCGTATGGACCAATAGGAGCTGCCTCGTATGGACCAATAGGAGCTGCCTCGTATGGACCAATAGGAGCTGCCTCGTATGGACCAATAGGAGCTGCCTCGTATGGACCAATAGGAGCTGCCTCGTATGGACCAATAGGAGCTGCCTCGTATGGACCAATAGGAGCTGCCTCGTATGGACCAATAGGAGCTGCCTCGTATGGACCAATAGGAGCTGCCTCGTATGGACCAATAGGAGCTGCCTCGTATGGACCAATAGGAGCTGCCTCGTATGGACCAATAGGAGCTGCCTCGTATGGACCAATAGGAGCTGCCTCGTATGGACCAATAGGAGCTGCCTCGTATGGACCAATAGGAGCTGCCTCGTATGGACCAATAGGAGCTGCCTCGTATGGACCAATAGGAGCTGCCTCGTATGGACCAATAGGAGCTGCCTCGTATGGACCAATAGGAGCTGCCTCGTATGGACCAATAGGAGCTGCCTCGTATGGACCAATAGGAGCTGCCTCGTATGGACCAATAGGAGCTGCCTCGTATGGACCAATAGGAGCTGCCTCGTATGGACCAATAGGAGCTGCCTCGTATGGACCAATAGGAGCTGCCTCGTATGGACCAATAGGAGCTGCCTCGTATGGACCAATAGGAGCTGCCTCGTATGGACCAATAGGAGCTGCCTCGTATGGACCAATAGGAGCTGCCTCGTATGGACCAATAGGAGCTGCCTCGTATGGACCAATAGGAGCTGCCTCGTATGGACCAATAGGAGCTGCCTCGTATGGACCAATAGGAGCTGCCTCGTATGGACCAATAGGAGCTGCCTCGTATGGACCAATAGGAGCTGCCTCGTATGGACCAATAGGAGCTGCCTCGTATGGACCAATAGGAGCTGCCTCGTATGGACCAATAGGAGCTGCCTCGTATGGACCAATAGGAGCTGCCTCGTATGGACCAATAGGAGCTGCCTCGTATGGACCAATAGGAGCTGCCTCGTATGGACCAATAGGAGCTGCCTCGTATGGACCAATAGGAGCTGCCTCGTATGGACCAATAGGAGCTGCCTCGTATGGACCAATAGGAGCTGCCTCGTATGGACCAATAGGAGCTGCCTCGTATGGACCAATAGGAGCTGCCTCGTATGGACCAATAGCAGCTGCCTCGTATGGACCAATAGGAGCTGCCTCGTATGGACCAATAGGAGCTGCCTCGTATGGACCAATAGGAGCTGCCTCGTATGGACCAATAGGAGCTGCCTCGTATGGACCAATAGGAGCTGCCTCGTATGGACCAATAGGAGCTGCCTCGTATGGACCAATAGGAGCTGCCTCGTATGGACCAATAGGAGCTGCCTCGTATGGACCAATAGGAGCTGCCTCGTATGGACCAATAGGAGCTGCCTCGTATGGACCAATAGGAGCTGCCTCGTATGGACCAATAGGAGCTGCCTCGTATGGACCAATAGGAGCTGCCTCGTATGGACCAATAGCAGCTGCCTCGTATGGACCAATAGGAGCTGCCTCGTATGGACCAATAGGAGCTGCCTCGTATGGACCAATAGCAGCTGCCTCGTATGGACCAATAGGAGCTGCCTCGTATGGACCAATAGGAGCTGCCTCGTATGGACCAATAGCAGCTGCCTCGTATGGACCAATAGCAGCTGCCTCGTATGGACCAATAGGAGCTGCCTCGTATGGACCAATAGGAGCTGCCTCGTATGGACCAATAGGCCTTCTGCAGTTACCTTCATTCTTATGTTCTTATGTTCACTTGTTATAGTATTCCACTCTGGAAAGGGGAGAACTTTCAGACAGTTAGAAAATGGCTAATGAGGTGCCAGTTCACACAAAAAAAAAGGGAGGCAAAAGCCACTAAACCACAGTCGAGTATCAGAAACAATTTGCAATTTAATTTGCAATTTAATTGCAATTTTCACCCTTGCAATTTAATAGGGAGACTGATCAGATGCAGAATAATAGAAAATATACAGCAGCTAAATTTTGTCTCAAAAGCATTCTGCTTTGACAAAAGTATCGGAGTTCCATTAGAAATTGATAGAAATTGATCGAGAAAGAGATGTACGGGAAGACTGCATATTCATCGACTATCAGGAAGTAGTTGACTATCTTGCACAAGAGACTCTTACTTAAGCTAGAGAAACAGGCTGGTGTCCCGGGAAGACTCCCAAGGTGGGTCAGAGAGTACCTCTCAGGAAGGAAGCAAAGGGTGACAGTGAGAGCATACAAACACAAGAGTGGAAAGAGGTTACGACACGAGTACCACAAGGCTCAGTTCCAGGGGGGCCCATCCTCTTTCTAATATGTCAAAGACCTGTTGTATGTATAGAAACAGACATGAGATGAAGTATACAAGAAAGAAAGACATTTTCTTAGTGTTACATTAGCACTATGTTACTGCTGCATGGGTAACAGCTTCTCTCCCCCGTATCAACCTACCCAGGCTTTGCGCCCTGGAGAGGCCACTCCAGACCGACAACCAGAGCGCAACTCCATAGTCTTCTGAGACTGATGGATGCCCACTACTATTACCTACGATGATAGACTTGGGGATGTCTGATTCTTATCTATTGCGCCATTATCATCATCATCTTACGTTAGTTTTGATCAAATTCGAGCAGATATTTCTTAGATTGTCTCTATTGGGTGGTTATCTTTAGTTGGATTAAGGCGTTGTTATCTCATAGAAGGCAGTGAGTCTGCATAAATAGAGTTCAAATTTGAATGGGAAACCGTTGAACGCCAAATTTTTCGAATTTGCAGGACACAAAAATATGGCGGGAAATTCAGAAGAAACACACCCATAACAAGACGATCCAGATACAGGATTTTAAATTGGACGAAAGATTGAAAGATGCAATTTAATGCTGACATTTTTGTTGGATTCTGAGGCTAGGTAATACAAATAGGTACCAAATATCAGCTGGACAATGTTGAAATTGCGAGATCTGAAAGATGAAGACGATCTGGGAGTAAGATTAGAAGGGATCCTTACTCTTAAGAAATAGAGACAGAAAAACAAAAAATATTCCGTTATGTACGGAATAAGGAAAATAGAATACATGGAATTTGTTTCTAGAAGCGTTATCAACAAGACATCTAATGGTAAAATCAGCTAGAGCAATGCCGAGATTCGAACCCTCGACGTGGGTACTCGCAGCAGTTACTCCCAGGGTACTCCCAGTGCATTTGTAAATGCACCCAAGAAAGATAGTGTGCAATCTACATTATTACAACAGTTAAGCAGACGATGAGTCACAATAACGCGGCTGAAGTATGTTGACCAGACCACACACTAGAAAGTGTAGGGACGACGACGTTTCGGTCCGTCCTGGACCATTCTCAAGTCGATTGTGATTGGGACTTGAGAATGGTCCAGGACGGACCGAAATGTCGTCGTCCCTTCACTTTCTAGTGTGTGGTCTGGTCAACATGTAACAGTTAACACTGCAGCATCACTGAAAGTACTCAGAGTATGGGTAACGATGTGTATCAGTGCTATACCGACGGCTCTGTAGAAGAAGGTGGACGATGTACCGGATGTGCATGTAATATATTTGAACAATCTTCTCTCGTACATACAGCAATGAAGCGCGTCAATGACTGGGCAAGTACAACTTAAACCCAACTTGCAGGCATATACCTTGCCACTGAATTTTTAAAAGACAAAGGCAGTGGACTTATATACTGTGACTCGCAGAGTGCACTCCTGGCACTGAACACACATAGTAGTGACACCCAGAAAATAGTCAGTGATATTCGAATGAATGTTTTAGCTGCTAAAGAAAACAGATTTGAAATTAAATTCCTATGGATACCATCACATGTTGGCATCTCAAGGCATGACACTGTTGATATCCTTGCAAAGACAGTCTGTAGAAAACCAGAGGTAGAAATTGATATGGGTGTATCATTAGCAGTGACAAAGAGAATACTTAAACAAATATCTAATGAAGATCTCACCGACCTAACAAATTCACAAAGACCTGAAAGTTGCAGTAATAAATATTATGATAGATATCGTGAGGAAACATTCACATATGGGACTAATAGAACAAGAACCCGGCAATGTGATGTTATAGTGACCAGAATACGCCTGGGATATAGACGTATCTGGCAGCTTTCTCAAAACCCAAATGTCGAGTACACAATGTGTCAACTTTGTGAAAGAGAAAACATGCACTCTCTTGAACATTATATTGTAGAATGTCCCATACTGACTGACTTTCGCCCTCCTGGGCTGGGGTATGCTGATCTCTATAAACACTATATGAATACTGGAACATATATATATATATATATGTGTTTGTGTACAGAATATGTGGAAGCTGGTCAGAATTGCATTTCACCTTTGTAAACGCACATTAATGACAGTATGTAAAAAGACACCTTGAACACAGTTTATATAGAACAGACGTAAATCTGTGTATTTATGTCTGTAGGTTAGATTAACTTTTTAAATGCACTACAATCACCTTCTGTGGTTGATTGTACAATAAATCACTGAACTATATGTTTAACATATCTCTCACCCTGGCCATGAAGAACAGAAGAAAATATATATATGCTGGTTAGCATTGTAAATGTCTGGCCACGCCTGTGGTAGAAATTAATAATAATACAGAAAATAAAAAGTTACCTGGGAGTTACAGAGGTCGAAGGTTCGAATCCCGCCCCTATTTACTCCAATCGATTTTTATCATTAATCTGTCATCACGCTTGTGTGATTTTCTCTGTACAAGATATGTAATATTATTCTCAAGAATAATTTTTGTCTTGTATGACCCCATTTAGATTATACAGTTTAGTGCTGGGCTCTAATGTACAAAAATTGAAAAATTATTTAAGGGGGAAAGCGCCAAGCCATTACGACTATATAGCACTGGGAAGGGGTCAGGATAAGGATTTGGGATGGGACGGGGGAAAGGAATGGTGCCCAACCACTTGGACGGTCGGGGATTGAACGCCGACCTGCATGAAGCGAGACCGTCGCTCTACCGTCCACCCCAAGTAGCAGCCCTTGATGACAAAGTTGGAATTGGAATTCCAACTCCTAGAATATGAAGATTTCCAATTCTATAAATTGGAAATTTGGAAGTGAAGAAGATCTGAGTCAGTTTCTTGACTCTCAGTTTCTATGACTTTCAAGACCTGAGAGTCATTGAAATTGAAATGCTTTCAATTTCTATAAATTGGAAGATTTCCAATTCTAGGAATTGAAATTCTTCCCAATTAAGTGAGATACACACACAAAAAAATTAATTTACATTCTCTAGAAAAACGAAGAGTTAGAGGCAACAGGATTAAACTATACAAATGGATCAAAGAATATAACAAGGGGAATATAAATTATTAGAATTTAATAATAGCAACACAGACCAGACCACGAAACACTGGGGTATACATTGGAAAAGTTTATGTTCAGTAAAGACCTACGGGCAAATACTGGTTGGAAACAGGGTTGTGGATTTTGGGAGCATATTGACGGGTAGCATAATAGGCGAGGGAGCGTTGGATTGTTTCAAGCGTAGGTTAGACACATATGTATGAGTTTGGGTTGAAATAAAGAGGAGCTGCCTCGTACGGACCAATAGGCCATCTGCAGTTTCAGTTATTCTATTGTGAACCTTGTTATATCGCTTTTCTGTGTGTGTACTCACCTACTTGTGCTTGTGGGGGTTGAGCTTCGGCTCTTTGGTCCCGCCTCTCAACCGTCAGTCAACTGGTGTACAGGTTCCTGAGCCTATTGGGCTTTATCATATCTACATTTGAAACTAGTGTATGGAGTCAGCCTCCACCACATCACTGCCTAATGCATTCCATTTATTAACTACTGTGAAGTGTGTGTGTGTGTGTGTGAGACACTATCTCTTTTCTCATTTGTATAAATATCATCACTCTATAAGGTAATTAAAAAGCAGCTCTGAGATGAATAACTTAAATACATATTTATATATTAGGTGTAATTACAGACGGTTCTTAATATGCCATATAAACATTGATGTCCTATATATATTATTATACACTAATCTCAAGGCAAGATTGATGAGTCCGTGAATTAAGGATGACATAAGATGACCTAACACAGATGTTTAAACATCATGCATTAAAACATGTCTAAACATCACGCACTTAAACCGTGAAACTATTACCATTTAAATAAAGTCTTAAGAGTTAATTTTTATATATACAAAAATCTAAGATAGATTTCTTTTCAATTCACTGAGAATTCATCCCGCGCCTTGAAATACGTATTAATATACAGCAAGTTCTCGTGGAAGCTTGTTTGAGTACAATTTTTTTTTTACAGAATATATGTTACAGGCATATTTGGAAATGAGCAATTTAAGGCATGTTTCCGAGTTCGTGAGATACGCAGCCGAGAGACATTTGTCTCTAAGTCGTAGACGTTCGTCTAGAAGCCGAGAGTCGTTCGTCTAGAAGCCGTGGACGTTCGTCTAGAAGCCGAGATACGTTTATCTAGAAGCCGAGAGTCGTTCGTCTAGAAGCCGTGGACGTTCGTCTAGAAGCCGTAGACGTTTGCCTTGAAGCCGAGATACG
>WNGS01033848.1:0-15642 GCA_020271785.1 Procambarus virginalis | reverse complement strand
TACTAATGTAAGCAGTGCGTTCTGGCTATTAGGCGTTCTGGCTTCCTTCATTAAAATCAAGGAAGATTCTGAGTCGACAGTGAGATTAGTAGTCTAGTCATTCTGACTTATGAGCTAATTGAATTGCAGCTCATAGGCTTGACACTGTAAACTCATTAATACATCCTCAACTTTAGATGAGAATTGAGTTTATTAAATCAGTTTCAATTGGTATAGTCAACAGTAATTAATTGTGAGTACAGAATGGGCTAGTACTCCGTTGACACTAACTAAAGTCCCTAAAACCTACCTAAATAGATGGTTTAAATTTCTGACCTACCTAAGTAGAGGACTAAGCTAATTGTGATAACTCACTAATTCTTAGTGGAGTTACTATAGCTAAATTGTGAGCAGTAATGTACTTGAATAAACATTGTTAGCTATATTAAGCTCGAATTAATTAACATTGTGCTCGAATTGATTAACATTGTGAGCTATATTGAGCTCGTTAACAGTTAATTAACAGAGTGAGCTATATTGAGCTCGAACTAACGAGGTGGAGCATTGTAGCGTTTAATTATCATGGCGAGCAATCTTGAGCTCGAATTCGCATGGGGAACAATAAAGCACTCAATTATTACGTTAATTCACAGGTGAGCTGTAAGATCAGCTCGGGTTATTAGTGCAAAATCCTAGTTGAAGAATAGCTAAGCACGGAATCTAGGCAGATTCTCTGGTGAGCAGTGCTCGAATTAGCGCGGGGAGCATTGTAGCGTTCAATTATCATGGCGAGGAGTTCGCCCTGAGCAGTCGTGGAGTGAGGACGTGTCCCCGTCCTCCGTGACTGCTGGGGTTGTTACCTGTTTGGTCGCCAGGTGGTGGGGCGTCACTGCCCACCCAGTGTGGTTGCCTGCCTGGTTACGTGCTGACGTGGCTGTTTTGATATGGGGGGCCTTGCAATTCCTCCTGTTTTGCGGGTAAATTCAGTGGGACTAGAGTTCTCGTGTAAGGCTGGTTATCCAGCCATTGAGTTGGTAATGTGTGACATGCTTCGTGTCCCGGTGGAGGCTGCATATGGAGTAGAGCTTGTTACAGCCCACCGGTGATTATCAAGTTCGTGCAGGAGGAGGAGTATCGGGACTTCCTCCGTCAGTACGAAGGGCGTACGTTGCAGTTGCCGGATGGCGCCGGCTCTGTTGCGGTCTCGAACCGAAGTGGTGCCCTGACGTATGTCAGTGTACATGGTGCGCCCCTGGAGTTTCCTGAAGACCTTCTCCGGCGCTTCTTTGGGAGGTTTGGTGCTGTCATCAGTGTGCGGGTGAACACGCTTTCCTCGGGGAAGTATGCTGGGAAGCAGACGAACATCCGTACCTTAGGTATGCGCCTGCGGTCGGATATCCCATCTTCTGTCTGGCTGTTGGGTTACTACGTTCGGGTGTACTATGCCCGGCAGCCCCGTACCTGTTTCCGGTGTGGCCAGTTAGGACATCAGGCTGCCGGGTGCTCTGAGGCCCCTACTGCTCCTGTTAACTTGTTTCGGGAAGAGGATTTCCCGCCGCTCCCTCAAGGCGTGGATTATGGAGATGATGAGGGGCAAGTCCCATTCGCTGCTGATGCGGCCCCCCTGCGTCACCCGACATGCCCCGGTGGTTGTTGTCCCTCCGCCGAGTGTTCCGGTGGCTCCTGTCGCTGGTCCCTTCGCTGTGCCAGTTGCTCCCGAGGGTCTCTCGGATGGTCTCTGCGAGTCGTCTTCGCCTTCCTCGTCTCCTGCTGTTGCGCCTGGTTCTGCACCCTCGCCTGGTGTTACGGCTGTGCTGGGTGTTGGGGGGGATGCAGAGCGTCCTGTTGTGTGTGGCCCGGTTATACATGTGGTTGAGGCTGCTGCCGTACTGCGTCGGGCGTCGGTTCGCCCGGTTCGTGAGGCCCGTGGTTCTGGATCCGCCTCCGGCTGTGAGGATGTGCGGCCCGTGGTTCTGGATCCGCCTCCGGATGTGAGGATGTGCGGCCCGTGCCCAAGCGTTCCAGGTGTTCTTCTACTGATTGGGCTGATGTGGTGGACTACGACGCTGGTGGAGCTTCGGGCGATGATGTGGCGATTCCGGGTGCTTCGCGCTCTACGTCGCTGGTGGTAGCTGACGTCCATGTGTCTGCTATTGACGATAGTCGTGCGTCTGATTTACCTCCTGTTCTTTCTCCTGCAGAAGGTTCTCCGCAGTGGGGGGTGGTCGCTCCTCCAGACATGGGTGGTGTCGATTCTGGTGCAAGCCGAGGCATCAAGCTGGTGCTGAAGAAGGATGCCAAGCGTGGGGGGTCCCAGCAGGTACAACGTTCGGTGGTTGCCGCAGGGCCCCTGTGAGGAAGCCGGGGAGGCTCCCAGTGCGATGCCCATTGCCTGGCCTCGTGGGAAGGAGCCTCTCCCTATCATCCTGGCCTCCGAGTGGTGCATGATGATCAGCATTCTTTGCGGTTTCACGTTCATGACCGCGTGTGTCCTGTTCCGTGGTGCCCTTCTACCATCTGGGTTCGACGGGCTTGGTGTTTTGTTGAGGGTGTGCCGGAGTCAATGCCTGCTCCTCGTACGGTTCGAAATGAACCTATTTCGGAGGACGTCCTGTTACTTTGGGAGGCGTATTGTACTCGCTTTCCAGTGGCGGAGTGGCCGGATAAGTATGAGACATTTGAGTAGTCTGTGTGCTTGGTGTGTGCTTGGACCTGTGGTTTGTTTGTAATGTGTTGTACCTATTGTGCGCCCTTCAGGCCAGTGCTTTGTTGTGTTTTTTATATTTCCGGTATTGATTCTTTTTCTTGTATCATTATGTTTCTGTTCATTGTTGTTTTTGTTGTAGGCCCTTCAGGCCGGTGTTTCGTGTCTTTGTAAAATTTTGTATAAAGTTGTATTGTTTTATTTTGTGCTGAAGTGTTTGGTTTTGTTTCATGATGTACTTTGTTGTTTTCTTCTCGGTCCTTCAGGCCAGTGCATGTATGTTGTTGTGTTTGTACCTGTTTTGTTTTCAGGTGTGCGTGTTTTGCTTGTTTATTTTTTTGTTTATTTTTATTGTTACTGTTTATTGTTTATTTTGGCCTCGCCATTTGTTTATGGGGCGGGTGGTTTGGTGTGTGTTTTTTATTTCTGTATTGTTTGTGATGTGCGTTTGATCTGGTGTTTTTATATTGCTTTACCTATTGTACGTGTTTGTCCTTTATGTTTTGTTTGGACTGTCTTGTGTTTGTCCTGTTATGTTTCCTATTATGCCTCTTATTGTATGGTTTGTTTTTTCTGGGGGTTTTGTTTTATGATGTTACTGTGTTTGCTAGTTTGCCATTGTATTATGTTTTTGTGCTTTGTTGTATGCTGCATTTTTCTATGCTTTTCTCGTGTGTGTGTTTTGTTGTGCTTTGCTGTCGGCCCTTCTGACCGTTGGTCTATTGTTTTCCTTTGTTCTGTATTCTGTATTGTTTTTATTGTATTTAAATTGCATGCTTTGCATGTAAAAATAAAAATAAAAAAAAATTATCATGGCGAGCAGTGCTGTATTAGCATGGAGGAACATTAAAGCGCTCAATTGCTACGCTAACTCAGGGTGAATTATATTGAACTCGAATTAACGAGGTGGAGCACTGTAGCGTTCAATCGTCATGGCGAGCAGTGCTCGTATTAAAATGAGGAACATTAAACGGCTGAAATATTACGTTAACTCAGAAATGAGCTATATTGAGCTCATTAAGCATGTTAAGCAACAATGCTTATGGTTTAATGTTAATGCATTAAACGAAAGGAAACCTAAGGTTGCTGGAAGTTTAATTACTGCCACGATTAATCCTATTCAAAGATAATTTGTAACATTTTCCCAACCTAGTTTGTTCAGACTGCGCTCCTACAATAATTAAGCAGAAACGAAAGAAAAACAGCTCAAACAAAAATTGATGTAAGAAATTTTCACTAATTCTTAGTGCAGAAAATGTTGAATTAATAAGGTATTCTTGGCAAACCTTAAGCGCAGGTATTGTGGACCTTGGTCTTAGTGAAGTTATAAGTTTAGAAGTTGCTTGATGACTTCGTGTTACTGCTAAATTCAGGAAATGCTAGTTGCATTGGGTGCTAAATTCTCTAGCTTAATATTTTTGATTACCTAGGGAGTGCTAGATTCTCTAGCCTAATATTATTAATTACCTAGGGAGACTGAGTATGGTCAATTATTACTCGTCGAGAATAATTCTAGGTCTGCAGTGGATTCAATGGCTTGGTCGCTGTGACATGTACTTGTTTAGGTACGAACCACTGGAATTTCACTGAGAGCTATAGAACATTTCGGTGAATACTAATTGTGGTACATTCAATCTGGGTTTATTACTCAGCTGTGTTTCTCATTCAGCTTGTTGCTGGAGAATTGATTTACTGCTGACTAATTTATTAATGTTGGCAGGCATAGGTTTCTTCGGGTTTAAAAGTATACCTGTCAATAAGTAACCACCTGCAGATTAGAGCATATTCATGCTGAATCGTTTAACTTGTCCAGTTATGAACTGGTAATAGTAGTCTGCTCCCACTAGTACATTTACATTGTTAAGGCGGTCAGACGTTATCTTGTTGTCAGCTAAATTAATTTCACGTTCCTGCATGAAGTGGGCTGTGAACCCCAGACCCTTAATATTTTGGTCAAAAGGTATTTAATCTACAAGAATGGCTTGGATAGCCTTGACATAACTACCTAGTCGTACAAGCGTTGTTGTTGTTGTTGAGTTAGGGGCGACGACGATAGTGGGATCGGATGCGCCCCGGCGTACCCGTGAAGGGTGAATCACGAAGCCAGGAAAGCCGAAACGCCAAGCCAAAACGCGAAACGAGTGACGCCAAGCACTAGAAACTAAAATGCCACACTGCAAAGAAACCCACAAAAGGACAGGCATAAGGACATAATATAACAGGCAAACAAACAGCCAGAGGGGCACACAGCATTTCATTGAGCAAATACACAGGAAATCAGTGCACATACTTGCCTGGGAACCTGGCCCGTGGGAACCGAACATTGAACGCTTCCCAGAGCACCCATCGCCAAGGGTCTCGTCCATCCACTGGGGACGCCATAACAACTGGAACCGGGGCAACAAACACCCGCATACAGGGGACCCAGATGGTAGTACTCAAGAGGCGAGAAGTGTGAAGGGAACTTGCCCACCACGAAAGTGCTCCGGTTCGTCAGACAGCAGTAACTCGCCAATCTCCGTCGAGTGAACCAGCAGCATCACAGACGCCGGCAACACGTCCTCCAGGGCCCCAATGCGCACCCTCACCACAGGGGCACCCGCGGCCCCGAGCACACCACCAGACGACAGCAGGGAATCCGGACGACGCGCATCCTTCCGTAACGTCACCACCAGACCACGCCCAGGACCACAGTCCACACCATCCCTGGCAGCGGAAGCCACCACTCCCCACTGCGGAGAGTCCCCTGGCGGAGAAAGAACCGAAGGCACGTCCGAGACACAAGAACCAGAACCAGCAGGCACATGGACCTCCACCACCACGAACTGCGGAGACATCGACGTATCCGTATCTACACTGTCAACACCCGAAGACCCACAGTCACTGAAGTCACCAACATCGGCCCAGGCAGAAAACGAACGCCAGGAACGTTTGGGCACCGGCCGGATATCGTCAGAGCTGGAAGCAGACCCAGAAACACAGGCACGACGAGCCGGATGAACCGACGCCCGACACAGAACGGCAGCAGCCTCTACCACAAGAGGAACCGAGCCACACACAGCAGGAGGCTCCGCAGCCACCCCAGAACCCAGCACATCTGGGACCCGAGTCACGGACACAGGGCCAGGCGCAGCATCCAAAGACGAGGGAGAAGACAGAGACACCACACAAGGAGCACCAGGATGGCCCACGGGAGCAGCTTGGACAGTGACAGGATCAGGCAGACCATCCAACGGTACCGCAATACCCAGAGGAGGGTCGGCAACAACCGGAGGAACGTCAGGCGTCGCCGGGGGAGCTGCAGCAGCGAACGGGACGCCCACCTCCTCATCATCACTGGAGAGTGCCTCCAGTGGGAGCGGAGGGAAATCCTCTTCTCGGAACAAGTTGACAGAAGTAGATGGGGCCTCAGAGCACCCGGCAGCATGATGCCCCAACAGACCACACCGGAAACAGGTACGAGGCTGCCGGGGATAATACACCTGGACGTAGTATCCCATAAGCCAGATAGAAGAAGGTATATCCGACCGCAGGCGCATTCGCGACGTGCGAATGTTCGTTCGCCTCCCAGCATACCGCCCTGAGGAGAGCGTATTCACCCGCACACTGACAACAGTACCAAACCTCCCGAAGTAACGCCGGAGGAGGTCTTCAGGGAACTCCAGGAGCACACCATGGACACTGACATAAGTCAGGGCACCACTGCAGTCCAAAATCACCACAGAGCCGGCATCATCCGGCAATGGCAACGTACGCCCCTTGTACTGACGGAGGAAGTCCTGGTACTCCACCTCACTTACGAACTTAATAACAACCCGGTGGGCCGTAACAAGCTCCACCACACTGTAGATAGCCTCCACCAGGATACGAAGCATATCACACATCACCATCTCGATGGTCGCATAACCAGCCTTACAAGTGAACTCCAGGACCACGGAGTTCACACACACAACAGTAGGAATATGGCCTCCCTTATCAGAACCGCCACGTCAACATGCAGCCAGGCAGCAACTAACTGGGAGGGCAGAGACGCTCACACCACCTGGTGACCAAAACGGCAAACCATCGTACAAGCGGTTGAACTACTGAGTATTCTCGGGGTCCTCGATTTACCATGAACCCTGACAGGTTTAATTTTACCTGTCTAATTGGTTGTAAATTGAGTGCCTCTGCCGCTTTCTGAGTAATGAAAGTTCTCTGGGATCCTTGATCAAATAATCCACGAGTGGTGATCTTGACTCCTTTGTTCTTTACTTGAAGTTGGGCAGTGGGCAAAGTTGCATCCACTTGAGATGCTGGTGAAATTACGCTGTACACATCTCGCACCTTGCAGCACTGTACTGGTGTAGATTCTCTACTTCCTATTCTAGGATTGACATAATTTGTCTTGACATATTTGCATAGTGCAGCATGATGTTTGCCCCTTCTACACCTATTGCAGGTGCTCAGTGGGGTGTCACAGCTATTAACATTATATGATTTGAGACACCTAGTACATTTGTGTAACTGTTTGAGTAGTCTGACTCTTGTGTCTCTATTAGGGTAATTAGTACCTTTGTGCAGAGAATGCTTTTGATTGCAAAACAAACATGATCCCCATCCTACGGTTCGTTTAGGGGTCACCGGTTTAGGTGAAACTGCAACTGCAGGTTGTGAAGGTTTTGCTGTTTGCATTTGCTTGTTATGTATTTTCTTGTGAGTACTTGGTGTACTCTGGGGAGCAATTATTGAGCTTTTGAGAGCACTCATTGGACTCTTAGGTCCCTTAGGAGCACTTATGAGGCTCTTGGGCCTTACTGATGAATCAGTGTTTGACCTGTTGTTATTACATTGATTATTAGTACCCTTGTTACCTAGTGACAGTGTCACTTTAGGAGTTTCAGGTAAGGAAACTAATGTGGGAACAGTTTCGGTACATTCAGAAGAGGCATTAAGTACCTGGTTTGCTGATTGGTTGCCTATATTGCGCTAACCTGCAAATATATCCTGCATTGACAGGACATTACCATTCTGGTATAAATATAATTTATTGAGTATCTCACCGGACAATTTTCTCTGGATGATGATTTTAGTCATCCACTCAGCAGTTTGGTGATCCACCTTCTTGCTAAAGGAATTTAACAGTGACTCAAGCTGAAAACTAAAAGCTTGTAAAGAGTCAACTGATTGTTCTGGTGAAGATAAATCTAGTAATTGGTGTACAAGGTTTATAACAGTATTCTCATAGTTAGCACTTATTCTAGAAGGCTGGTGTGAGTAATTATGACTATTACTTGTGTTGCTTAAGGCTTCTTGCTTAGCCTCAGCTTTAATTACAGCTTCGGCTGTTGCTGCAGCTTCAGCTTTATCATTTTCTGGTTCAGATTCACTGGCTATTGCAGCTTAAACTAAGAGTTTCATCTGCAGCTTCACTTGTTTCTCTGAGTTCCTGTTAAAAGCTAGTTAATTCAGTAGCCTCATGCATTGAATTTAAAGAATCCAGGGAATATTGAGAAGCGCTGTCTGAAAATTGGTCAGACTCTGTAAATGAATTATTACGTGACATTGTATTAGATGAGATGGTAGAAAATGAAGGTTGAACAATTACAGATCCTGTATAAGGATCTATTTTAATTAGAGGATTCTCCTCATTTTGAGGTAGCTCATGTATTTCATCTGAGCTGGGTGCTTGCTTGGGTGTAGGTTTACTACAAAAATGTTCTAACCAATCAGGAACATTTTGTGTCGCAAGCACTTTGTTATAGAGATCTAACTTTCTTGAATTATATCTTCATATTCGGCAAGGTCAGATTCTATCAGACTCAATTCGTCTGGTCAGTATTACTGACAAGGAGTATGTTCCTATAAGACTCTACTGTATCCTTTACTTGGTCTTATTTTTGGCTAGCCACCTTTGTGGAAATTTTTAGCCTGAAGTTGTAATGTTATTTGTGCGCCCCTTGAGGGACTTGAAGTAGAGGGGGGTAGAAATAGCCTAAGCTACTCTATCCCTATGAGATGTATTTCTTGCTTATCTCAATAAACATACTTGAACTTGAACTTGAACTTGTCAACTGAGTTAGTTCCTAATCAGTTGTCACATTGTCAAGTAGTCTTGACAGGTGATTTTGAAGATCTTTCAAGTATCTTCCAGTTTTTTCTGGAGTAGCCATTCTGGCTGTAAGTTTGAGCCTTATAGGGCTTATATAGCTACTTGGAGAGCTATGGTACTTGCTCCTTTATGTAGAGCAGGTATAATTATTGACAGCCTGATATTTTCTTTAGGCTGATTGTAATTTACATCATTTGGAGGTTAGCTACCTACCTAATAATAAGTAACTAAGATTTGAGTGGTGCCTTGGTATCACTACAGGTGTTCCTTAGCTTAGCTCTTCAAAATCAGCCTTGGATGGGTAGTGAACTTACAGTAACACCCAAAGATGTACATAGAAACATGTAATAAATGTAATTACACAATAAATGGTTAATCCGACCCATTTGGGTCAGCACTACATAAATTAATAATGCACCAGCACTGTTTAACAGTACTAGCTAGGTAATAATCCTACCTATTATTAATGCAGCTAATAGTTTAGACTGAATTTGTACAAATCTTAGTAACGTGTCAGTCTAAAATAACCTACCTCTATTGGGTTGGCATAAT
Organism: Procambarus virginalis; assembly: GCA_020271785.1. NCBI lineage: Eukaryota > Metazoa > Arthropoda > Malacostraca > Decapoda > Cambaridae > Procambarus > Procambarus virginalis. The sequence continues at coordinate 6,316 of WNGS01033848.1, read as the reverse complement.
AACTGCAATAAATGTGGTGCAATAATGTGTAAAATAGTGCTATGTTTTCGGGTTTTGTAATTGTATATAATATATACACTTGTAGAAATTATGTGTATAAGAAATTAAATGAACACAATAGTATTGTGTGTGGCAAGTATTCTACTGCCGTAAATAATATTTATCACCTGAATGTACTTCCTAATTGTGGAATATAATGTTATCAGGGTTAGTAATGATTAATGATTTATGGGATCAGTAACTTGTATTAGTAGTAACAAGTTAGTAACAATACAGTAACAAGTTATGTATTATAACTTGTATTATATTATAGTGAAATGTTAATGAATTCACTGATTTGAGTGAATCAATAATTATGGAATGAACTTAATTTAACCGGTTCGATAAGGACCAAAATGTTGGTTAACTGGGGCTTCGACTCATATATTGAATTATTTAATAATGATAATTAAAATGATTAACATATATCGAAGGACCACCCACTTTTGAGAAAAGAGGGAAAACAAATAAAAGTGATTATAAAATTGACACTATAGAACCAGTGCCTATGTATAGTAATTGATTTAACAATCACTTAAAGACAATGAATAGACTGTATTATTAATTGATTAAAGTTAAAGCCTCAAATATGAACATTGGGGGTTATTTCCAGAAGTTCATATATATGTAGGAACCAGTGTGGTTCGTCACTAGTTCATTAAAGGGTTAGTAACATGGCAAAATCTGAACTAGAATGTAGATTCAAGATATGACATATTATATTGAATGATTATTAAATATTGAGAAATAATAAATGTATATTCATTAAGCATCGAGTAATAAATTCTGGTGTTAGATTATTCTTCTTAACTATCCAATATATGAATTTATATATAGAAACTACTAATAATCTTGTTGACCAGACCACACACTAGAAGTTGAAGGGACGACGACGTTTCGGTCCGTCCTGGACCATTCTCAAGTCGCTTGTCGTCCAGGACGGACCGAAACGGCGTCGTCCCTTCAACTTCTAGTGTGTGGTCTGGTCAACATACTTCAGCCACGTTATTGTGACTCTTCGCCTACTAATAATCTTATTCAAATTTCTACGAAAACATCTGTCTTAGCTATAAGACGACTTCATTAAGTCCGTTTCGTTACTCGTCCACGTGATCACCAGATCCCAATAAAGAAGAAACCAGTAGTGAACCTCGTAGGTGAAGAGAGACAACTTGTTACATCCTCACCTACACGCTGCAATCATGGAAATTTAAGTAACATTGATTAGGCTATGAATTATTTCAATATTCATTGAAACTGAAAAAAACGTGAAATCAACTAACATTGTAGTATAGGTCTTCTTGCAACATAAGGACAGACTACCCACAAATACACAATCTGGAATGATGCATCAAAACTAGAATAGTATACTTAACGTGAGCGTGCGAGAACACTAAAGTCTGCCGAAATCGCGTCTGTTAGTCCTGGCGTCCACTANAATAAACATAAGCAATGGTACCCACTGAAATTGAATATGGTATTTACAGAATTAGCGAACTTTGTGCTCAAAAGAAAGAACGCCAATTCCCTACCTTTTGGTAAATACCATCAGTCTGACCGACGAGTAGGGGTGCGAGTGTCAACTGGTGACGAGAACTATCGGCGAGGTCCCAATTCGCCAATAATAGTTCGTGCTAGAGGATCTAAAGCCCTCTTTTTCCTCCTAGAGTCGGATTGCAGGACTTGGGTGCTATTGACCCGGAGACAGACCACAGTACCAGGGTACCTATGTGATAATCTGTCAAAAAGTGAGAAATATCTGGGGACAAAGATGTTAAACATGGAGGATAACACGGAAGGGGGAGACGACCAATTAAGAGTATGACTGCGGCCTACAGTCACCACGTAATCCAAAGTTGTCTCACTCTCACCATATGCTATTCCCGTAATGTACAATATACACAGCACCATATAAAATAAAAAATGATTAATGTGAATAATGGAAGCAAGGGAAATAAGAGCCAAGTGTGCTTACCACAATTACCAATACCTGAGTGAAGCTCCCGGACAGGCCCCCATTTATATGTGACGGTAACGAGTTGGAAATGGTGGTCGGCAGTCTTCCAACTAGCAGGTGTCAGTGCTGGGCCACATATAATATATAAAAAAAGAAAAGGAAAAAAAAGAGAAAAAAAAAGAATGACTGCGTGATTGGTAATCTGTGGTAAGGTCGGAAATACGAAAGACAATAATAAAACTGGATTTTAATAACAATAAAAAAACACAAATTGAAACAAATGCAAAATCTTGGCTTACTGGTAAAAAATGTCAAGTGGAAAAAAATACATAAACATGAAAATAGGTTACGTTAATGGGGAGGAGAATTGACATACAAAAGTAAATAAAATATGAATGCTGGAATATATGCACTAACTATAAACCTCTATTTGACCACACAAGGTGAGTCACTTAGGAGTTCATAGCTTGCGAGCACACAATATTCTGGCTGGCAGAAACGCAAGGGACTCCAACAATAACTGGCGAGGTCTTGTGATTGGCGGGGAGCCGGAGTGGAGTGTTGGTTGGCGGCCAATGAGGAAGCTGGATGGCCGCAAGTCGCTAGTTAGGCAGTTGAAGGGTTCGGCGCGTCGACCAGGTGCAGAAGGTGCTGGAGTGGGGGGGAGGAGGGAATTGCTGGTACGTGTGGCTATCTTATAATACGTTTAGCCACTACAAAACGTATCTTGTATATTGATAAGGACGGAGTGAGTCAGAGAAATAGCAGGCTAAATCTCTGATAAGAGATTATCGTCACAATATATATATATATATATATATATATATATATATATATATATATATATATATATATATATATATATATATGTATATATATATATATATATATATATATTATATATATATATATATATATATATATATATATATATATATATATATATATTAGTATATTATGGTAGCAGTCTTTCCTGTAGACATATGTTATTAAATATGACCGAAAAAGTAAGTTTAATAATTCTAACACGAATTTTCTCGTTTTTCCTTATGTTTCTTATTACTGGTGACGGTAAATGAAAAATCAATTCTCCAAAATTCATTTTTATTTCTAGTCTGACGCGACACGTTTCGTAAAACTTATTTCATTTTCAAAGACTTTAGTTTATCCACACACAACTTATGACTGAAACAGCATTGGCTCTTAAACCTTCATTTGGGTGAGGTGATGTAATACAATAGTGGGGTGAAAAACAAACTTTCAACAAAACACAGAACACGGAACAATGGGTATAGATTTGCAGAAGTTGGGTAAAGATAGAACTACAGAAGGCCTATTGGCCCATATTTCTTGATGTTTCTATATTGGAGCGGAGTCTTGAAGTGGGTAGAATATAGTTGTGCGTTAATTGGCTGTTGATTGCTGGTGGTGTCTTCTTGATGTGTAGTGCCTCAGAGATGTCAAGTTGCTGCCGCCTGCTGTCGCTGTATCTATCAATGATTTCTGTGTTGTTTGCTAAGATTTCTCTGGTAATGGTTTGGTTGTGGGAAGAGAATATATGTTTCTTAATGGAGCCCTGTTGCTTATGCATCGTTAAACGCCTGGAAAGAGATGTTGTTGTCTTGCCTATATACTGAGTTTTTTGAGGCTTACAGTCCCCAAGAGGGCATTTGAAGGCATAGACGATGTTTGTCTCTTTTAGAGCGTTCTGCTTCGTGTCTGGAGAGTTTCTCATGAGTAGGCTGGCCATTTTTTGGTTTTATAGTAAATCGTTAGTTGTATCTTCTGATTTTTGTCTGTATGGATAACATTCTATTAACAATATCTTTCAGGACCCTTTCCTCCGTTTTATGAGCTGTGGAGAAGAAGTTCCTGTAAAATAGTCTAATAGGGGGTATAGGTGTTGTATATAATAAGCCAAGTTTTCATGAATTAATATATTTTCTCTAATTTTTTTCTTATGAAATGATAAAGCTACCCATTTCAATATGTATGAGGTCAATTTTGTTATTGGAGTTAAAATTACCGTAGAAATATGACCGAACCTAACCAACCCTACCTAACCTAACCTAACCTATCTTTATAGGTTAGGTTAGGTTAGGTAGCCGAGAAAGGTAGGTTAGGTTAGGTAGGTTAGGTAGTCGAAAAACAATTAATTCATGAAAACTTGGCTTATTAGGCAAATAGGGCCTTGCATATTAGGCTGAGAAGTGCGTTCTGGCTACTAGGTACGACATATATATATATATATATATATATATATATATATATATATATATATATATATATATATAAAACATGACAGAAGCTGCCAAAAAGATACTAAGAGATAAAGGAGCCAAGAGAAATGATTGCACTAGGTTTGACAGACACTCTTGGGGGCAAATTTTACAGGCACACACACACACGCACACACACACACACACACACACACACACACACACACACACAAGGGGCACACGCACTAGGGGACACAGGTGGAAACTGAGTGCCCAAATGAGCCACAGAGATATTAGAAAGAACTTTTTTAGTGTCAGAGTGGTTGACAAATGGAATGCATTAGGAAGCGATGTGGTGGAGGCTGACTCCATACACAGTTTCAAGTGTAGATATGATAGAGCCCATTAGGCTCAGGAAACTGTACACCTGTTGATTGACGGTTGAGAGGCGGGACCAAAGAGCCAGAGCTCAACCCCCGCAAGCACAACTAGGTGAGTACAACTAGGTGAGTAAACACACACACACACACACACACACACACACACACACACACACACACACACACACACACACACACACACCACACACACACACACACACGGCACTCCTAATAAAGCGGAAATGGAAGTTTGATGAGCTGGAAAATCCGGGTACCAATGAAAGCACGAGCTCCATACATGGTACTCTGACAGTGGATGGGAAGAAGATTGTAATCTTGATACTCTACAATCCCCCACCAAACAGTAGAAGGCCCAGGCAGGAGTACGAGGACAGCAACAAGGCATGTATAGATGAACTGCAGAGGGCAGCAACAATAGCGCATAGAATGAAGGCGAAGCTACTGGTCATGGGGGACCTAAACCACGGAGAGATAGATTGGGAAACGAGGAATCCCCATGGCGGGGAGGAGACCTGGGGAGCGAAGCTGGTAGACGTTATTGACAGGAATTTCCTAACACAGCATGTGAAGGAAGATACTAGGGAAAGAGGAGGGGATACGCCCTGCCTATTAGATCTCATCTTCACCCAGAATGTAGAAGACATCGAGCAGTTGGAACATGAAATACCACTAGGAGCCAGTGACCATTGTGTCCTAGTCTTTGACTACATGATGGAGCTTAAAATTGTTACCAACGGTCAAGAGGTAAGGGGAAGGAGAATTGATTACAGAAAAGGGGACTACAGAAGGATAAGGGACTACCTGGGAGAAGTGCAGTGGGAGGAAGAGCTTATAGGAAAAACAGTGCAAGGTATGATGAACCAAGTCATATTGAAATGCAAAGAGGCTGAAGAGAGATTTATTCCAACAATAAAGGAAAAAAGCAGGAGGGAATATAATAACCCATGGTTTAATAGACAATGTCAGGAAGCAAAGGTGAGAAGCAGGAGGGAGTGGAGGAAGTACAGAAGACAAAGGACAGAGGACAACAGGAGTAGATGTAACAGAGCTAGGAATGATTACATACATAAGACGAATGTCGGAAAGAAATTATGAGAATGATATGCAGTCAAAGCGAAAAAAGCAACCTAAATTACTACATAGCCATATAAGAAGGAAGATGTCGGTAAATGACCAAGTGACAAGACTGAGGAAAACAGAAGGGGCATATACAGAAAGCGACAAGGAAATCTGCGAGGTAACTGAATGCAAATTTCCATGGAGTGTTCACAAACGAGCCTGAGCAGCTCCCATTGTTAGAAGCGATTACCTAAATGACAGACTATCAGACATAGAGGTGACAGCAGAGGAGGTAATGAAACAGTTGACAACACTGGATGCAAACAAAGCTGTTGGACAGACAAAGTATCACCGTGGATACTTAAAGAGGCAGCGCAGGCTCTCAGTGTGCCTCTGGCAATGATCTTTAATGAGTCACTTATGTCGGGAGAATTGCCAGTTGCTGGAAGGAGGCAAATGTCGTACCGATTTCAAGAAAAAGGTGACAGGGAGGAGGCCACTAATGACCCGTATCATTGACAAGCATCCCCTGCAAAATACTTGAAAGAATAATTAGGCTAAGACTTGTTGAGCACCTGGAGAGCATTGGGTTGTAAACAAGCACCAACATGGTTTCTGGACAGGGAAATCATGCCTAACAA
>WNGS01033844.1:16107-28105 GCA_020271785.1 Procambarus virginalis | reverse complement strand
CCCTGGTGGTCCACCACACCCCCTGGTGGTCCACCACACCCCTGGTGGTCCACCACACACTGCCCCTGGTGGTCCACCACACACTGCCCCTGGTGGTCCACCACACACTGTCCCTGGTGGTCCACCACACCCCCTGGTGGTCCACCACACACTGTCCCTGGTGGTCCACCACACCCCTGGTGGTCCACCACACACTGCCCTGGTGGTCCACCACACACTGTCCCTGGTGGTCCACCACACACTGTCCATGGTGGTCCACCACACACTGCCCCTGGTGGTCCACCACACCCCCTGGTGGTCCACCACACCCCCTGGTGGTCCACCACACACTGCCCCTGGTGGTCCACCACACACTGCCCTGGTGGTCCACCACACACTGTCCCTGGTGGTCCACCACACCCCTGGTGGTCCACCACACACTGCCCCTGGTGGTCCACCACACCCCCTGGTGGTCCACCACACCCCCTGGTGGTCCACCATACACTGTCCCTGGTGGTCCACCACACACTGTCCATGGTGGTCCACCACACACTGCCCCTGGTGGTCCACCACACCCCTGGTGGTCCACCACACCCCCTGGTGGTCCACCACACCCCTGGTGGTCCACCACACCCCCTGGTGGTCCACCACACTGCCCCTGGTGGTCCACCACACACTGCCCCTGGTGGTCCACCACACACTGTCCCTGGTGGTCCACCACACACTGTCCCTGGTGGTCCACCACACACTGTCCCTGGTGGTCCACCACACACTGTCCCTGGTGGTCCACCACACACTGTCCCTGGTGGTCCACCACACACTGTCCCTGGTGGTCCACCACACACTGTCCCTGGTGGTCCACCATACACTGCCCCTGGTGGTCCACCACACACTGTCCCTGGTGGTCCACCACACACTGTCCCTGGTGGTCCACCACACACTGTCCCTGGTGGTCCACCACACACTGTCCCTGGTGGTCCACCACACACTGTCCCTGGTGGTCCACCACACACTGCCCCTGGTGGTCCACCACACACTGCCCCTGGTGGTCCACCACACACTGTCCCTGGTGGTCCACCACACACTGCCCCTGGTGGTCCACCACACACTGCCCCTGGTGGTCCACCACACACTGCCCCTGGTGGTCCACCACACACTGTCCCTGGTGGTCCACCACACACTGTCCCTGGTGGTCCACCACACACTGTCCCTGGTGGTCCACCACACACTGTCCCTGGTGGTCCACCACCACGCCCCTGGTGGTCCACCACACACTGTCCCTGGTGGTCCACCACCACGCCCCCTGGTGGTCCACCACACACTGTCCCTGGTGGTCCACCACACACTGTCCCTGGTGGTCCACCACACACTGTCCCTGGTGGTCCACCACACACTGCCCCTGGTGGTCCACCACACACTGTCCCTGGTGGTCCACCACACCCCCTGGTGGTCCACCACACACTGCCCTGGTGGTCCACCACACACTGTCCCTGGTGGTCCACCACACACTGCCCCTGGTGGTCCACCACACACTGCCCCTGGTGGTCCACCACCACGCCCCCTGGTGGTCCAACACCACGCCCCTGGTGGTCCACCACACCCCCTGGTGGTCCACCACCACACCCCTGGTGGTCCACCACTACGCCCCTGGTGGTCCACCACACACTGCCCCTGGTGGTCCACCACACCCCCTGGTGGTCCACCACACACTGTCCCTGGTGGTCCACCACACACTGTCCCTGGTGGTCCACCACACACTGTCCCTGGTGGTCCACCACACCCCCTGGTGGTCCACCACACACTGTCCCTGGTGGTCCACCACACACTGCCCCTGGTGGTCCACCACCACCCCCCCTGGTGGTCCACCACCACGCCCCCTGGTGGTCCACCACCACGCCCCTGGTGGTCCACCACCACGCCCCCTGGTGGTCCACCACACACTGCCCTGGTGGTCCACCACACCCCCTGGTGGTCCACCACACACTGTCCCTGGTGGTCCACCACACACTGCCCCTGGTGGTCCACCACACACTGTCCCTGGTGGTCCACCACACACTGCCCCTGGTGGTCCACCACACACTGTCCCTGGTGGTCCACCACACACTGTCCCTGGTGGTCCACCACACACTGTCCCTGGTGGTCCACCACACACTGTCCCTGGTGGTCCACCACACACTGTCCCTGGTGGTCCACCACACACTGTCCCTGGTGGTCCACCACACACTGTCCCTGGTGGTCCACCACACACTGTCCCTGGTGGTCCACCACACACTGTCCCTGGTGGTCCACCACACACTGTCCCTGGTGGTCCACCACACACTGTCCCTGGTGGTCCACCACACACTGTCCCTGGTGGTCCACCACACGCTTGTAACATTGGATAAGATAACCCAGATAACACCATTGTAAAACCGGGTAAGATAGTCACCACTGTGACCTCTATAATGAATACTAAACTAATAAAGTAAACACTAGTACTACTTCTCCTGAGTAACACTTCCTATCAGTTGCACTTGGTAACACTGTTATTGAACACTGTAATATGAGCTGACATATGATGGTTACACCGGAACCAAAGGTACACTGCCAACAAGGAAATGCTACACAGGATTACTACGCTGCCACCATCTGCCTTGACCATTGAGACTGTATCAAGCAACGAGGCAAGAAACATTGCTTGACTTGGAGAGTACTTTCTATGACTGTCATTAATTATGGAACGGTTGTCAGCCACTATATCCAAGAGACTGAGAGGATTCAACAATTGACACAGACGGGAAATTTAACACGAGTTTATTGAGATACTAAATTATACTAAACACCACAATAAATCCTATTCTAACACTGGCAAATAATTTAAGAAATTTAGACATGGAAGAGAATCTCAGAGATCACACACATTACCTTAATTAAGACCTCTGTCTCTCCATCCGGTGGACACTGTCTCTCCCCCTGGCTGTGGATGTTCGTCACACCCGCTCTGGATCCCAGCACCCCGTACTCTGTCTTTCCCCTGGTTCTACAAGACCTCTATATACACCTCACAAATAGGGGGGAGGGGAAGATTTATTGTGCTACCTACACCCTACACCAAGACGAGGTCGGCCACACGGGCACAAACACTCAAGAATTCTGATCAACTTGTTTGACAGTCACCATACCCTGTTCAAGAGAGGACTTATTTAATTACGTGTGTGACTGACCTTTGACCTGGCTAAAAGGGGGTGTTTACACAAGGAAACTGTGGTCTCCTTCCACCACCCTGCCTGACAAGAGTATCCTGAAATATTACCTACTTGAACCTATGCTGACTAAGACTAACCCAGGAATTTTTTTTTTAACCGGAGGTCATCTGGACTGACCTCTTGGAGAAGGCTTCCCTGGGGTGTGAACTCTAGGGGGATGGTGTCATGGGTGTTACAGTGGAGTGTTAAACACACACACAGTGTATATGTGGAAGCCTAAACAAACACACAAGTGTATATGTGGAAGCCTAAACACACACACAGTGTACACGTGGAAGCCTAAACACAGTGATCAAAGCCTTAGAAATAATATGCTAGGCTGTATTTTTGTATATATATGAAAGTAAAACAAACAAAATGAATTACTTTTATTATTAGTATTATTAATTGAATAGATTTACGATACCACCTAATTATTAATGTATTAGAAGTCAATTAACTTGACAAAGAGAGACGTAGTTAATAGTTTATTCAATGCCAACCTCCAGTTCTGCCTCAGTGCCTCGCCAGAGCTCGCAGGGGCGGACGTGTCGCTCCTCACTCAAGCGTCCGCCACAATTTTCAGACGGAAAGTCACACTGCTCTTCCCAGCCCATTATATAATACGGCCTGAAGTTACTTCAAAGTAATTCGCGCCTCATACTCTCTGTCAACTAGATATAACTTGATTATATCTATATATAACTATATCTTGACTGCCGGAGGAGGAAAAGATCTCCATTGGTGAGATATCAAGTTTTAGCACAGATGAGCTAAATTTGGTACTCAAAAGCCCTCAGCCTAGGTCAGTGGTCACATCCTGGTTCAGCGGTTACAGCCTGGGCAACAGCGGCCGCACCTGGCAGTCTAAACACTCACTTCTCCCTAAACTAGCTGATAGGCTTCAAGACTGACTAGGAGGAAATGGAGAGACAGGGACAGGGACAGGGACAGAGAGAGAGAGAGAGACACAGAGAGAGAGAGAGAGAGAGAGAGAGAGAGACACAGAGAGAGGAGAGACAGAGAGACACACACAGAGAGACAGAGAGAGAGAGAGAGAGGAGAGAGAGAGAGAGAGAGAGAGAGAGAGAGAGAGAGAGAGAGAGAGAGAGAGAGAGAGAGAGAGAGAGAGAGAGAGAGAGAGAGACAGAGACAGAGAGAGAGAGACAGACAGAGACAGAGAGAGTGTGGCCACCAGTAACGTGCACCTCAACACGCTCTCCAACATATTGAAGGTGATTGCTCTCTCAAGTTGAGACACTTCACCTCACGCCAACACGGCCTCATTCCCAGCCGCATTGTATATTAAACCATTATAATGATTTGTGTATTGAAACTGACACCAATCTATTTTAAAGTGCCTCAATAATGATTGATTTATTTATTTTATTTTTTTATAGGCTATTCCTGCGCGGGCCCTAAGCCTCTGGCTGGCCCACTGGGCGGGCCCTAAGTCTCTGGCTGGCCCACTGTGCGGGCCCTAAGCCTCTGGCTGGCCCGCTGGGCAGGCCCTAAGCCTCTGGCTGGCACACTGGCCGGGCCCTAAGCCTCTGGCTGGCCACTGGGCGGGCCCTAAGCCTCTGGCTGGCACACTGGCCGGGCCTAAGCCTCTGGCTGGCCCACTGGGCGGGCCCTAAGCCTCTGGCTGGCCCACTGGGTGGAGTATGAGTATTTATGACTCGTATGGTCGCTTCAGTAAGATTTTGCCATATGTGTTTAACAACTTCTTCTGCTCTGTTGAATCTAAGTTGAAATCTTAATGGGTTTGTAACTGTGTACTGTGTTAGATAATGTTCCAGTGGTCTGTTGTGGCTGTAACTGTGTACTGTGTTAGATAATGTTCCAGTGGTCTGTTGTGGCTGTAACTGTGCACTGTGTTAGATAATGTTCCAGTGGTCTGTTGTGGCTGTAACTGTGTACTGTATTAGATAATGTTCCAGTGGTCTGTTGTGGCTGTAACTGTGTACTGTGTTAGATAATGTTCCAGTGGTCTGTTGTGGCTGTAACTGTGTACTGTGTTAGATAATGTTCCAGTGGTCTGTTGTGGCTGTAACTGTGCACTTTATTAGATAATGTTCCAGTGGTCTGTTGTGGCTGTAACTGTGTACTGTGTTAGATAATGTTCCAGTGGTGTGTCGGGCATTTCTCCACAGTGGTGACATGTCCTCTTATCTTCAGGAAGCTCCAGGGAGATGACCTGATCAACCAGACTATTGGTGATGGCACCTTCAAGCCCAGTGTATCAAGTAACACCGGCAGAGAGGCCTTGAGTAACTGCCCTGGAAGCCTCTTAAAGAAAGTTAGACCAGTTAGTACAGACAAGCAGTTGGGTTGTTTGTGGAGCCACTCCTTACTTATGTAAGTGTAGATAGCATCTAAGGGAGCCGGTCGGCCGAGCGGACAGCACGCTGGACTTGTGATCCTGTGGTCCCGGGTTCGATCCCGGGCGCCGGCGAGAAACAATGGGCAGAGTTTCTTTCACCCTATGCCCCTGTTACCTAGCAGTAAAATAGGTACCTGGGTGTTAGTCAGCTGTCACAGGCTGCTTCCTGGGGGTGGAGGCCTGGTCGAGGACCGGGCCGCGGGGACACTAAAGCCCCGAAATCATCTCAAGATAACCTCAAGAAGCTACTATATAACACTACTTAAGTACTTCCATAGTAGTAATATGTACTATTTTGAAGAATTCAGTACTCACCTAGTTGTGCTTGCGGGGGTTGAGCTCTGGCTCTTTGGTCCCGCCTCTCAACTGCCAATCAACTGGTGTACAAGTTCCTGAGCCTATTGGGCTCTATCATATCTACACACCAGTTGACTGACAGTGAGAGGCGGGACCAAAGAGCCAAAGCTCAACCCCCGCAAGCACAATTAGGTGAGTACTATAAACTGTGTATGGAGTCAGCCTCCACCACATTACTGCCTAATGCATTCCACCTGTTAACTACTCCCACACTGAACAAGGTCTTTCTAACGTCTCTGTGGTTAAGTACAATTGTAACCACTAGGACATGTAACGTATATGTAATAGGGGTAACCAAGATATAGACAAGAACACAACCTATAGCACTGCATCATCCTTTGCAGATGACACTAGGATCTTCATGAGAGTAGGCAACATAGAGGACACGGCAAACCTCCAGTCAGATGTAGATCAGGTCTTTCTATGGGCTACAGAAAATAATATTGTGTTTAACGAAGACAAGTTCCAGCTCATGCGCTATGGAAAAAATGAAAATATAAAAACGGAAACCACGTACAAAACTCAGGCAAATCATAACATAGAACGAAAAGGCAATGTAAAGGATCTGGGTGTACTCATGTCGGAAGACCTTACCTTTAAAGAACACAATAAAGTAGCCGTCACAACTGCAAGAAAAATGACAGGTTGGATAACAAGAACTTTTCACACTAGAGATGCTATACCGATGATGATACTTTTCAAAACGCTTGTGCTCTCTAGAGTGGAGTACTGCTGCACAATGACAGCCCCTTTCAAAGCTGGAGAAATTGCTGACCTGGAGAGCGTGCAGAGATCCTTTACTGCTAGAATCCACTCAGTAAAACATCTAAACTATTGGGACCGACTAAAGAGCCTAAATCTGTACTCCCTTGAGCGCAGGCAGGAGAGATACATAATAATTTACACGTGGAAAATATTAGAGGGGCTGGTCCCAAACTGCACACAGAAATAACATCACATGAGACCAGAAGACATGGCAGGATGTGCAGAATACCCCCGTTGAAAAGCAGAGGTGCAACTGGTACTCTGAGAGAGAACTCTATCAACACCAGAGGCCCGAGACTGTTCAACACGCTCCCGCTACACGTAAGGGACATAACTGGCCGACCCCTCACAGTGTTCAAGAGAGAACTATCAACATCAGAGGCCCGAGACTGTTCAACACGCCCGCTACACATAAGGGACATAACTGGCCGACCCCTCACAGTGTTCAAGAGAGAACTATCAACATCAGAGGCCCGAGACTGTTCAACACGCTCCCGCTACACATAAGGGACATAACTGGCCGACCCCTCACAGTGTTCAAGAGAGAACTACCAACACCAGAGGCCCGAGACTGTTCAACACGCTTCCACTACACATAAGGGACATAACTGGCCAACCCCTCACAGTGTTCAAGAGAGAACTATCAACACCAGAGGCCCGAGACTGTTCAACACGCTTCCGCTACACATAAGGGACATAACTGGCCGACCCCTCACAGTGTTCAAGAGAGAACTATCAACACTAAGAGACCCGAGACTGTTCAACACGCTTCCACTACACATAAGGGACATAATTGGCCGACCCCTCACAGTGTTCAAGAGAGAACTATCAACACCAGAGGCCCGAGACTGTTCAACTCGCTTCCACTACACATAAGGGACATAACTGGCCGACCCCTCCTGGTTGATACCTGGTTGATGGGGTTCTGGGAGTTCTTCTACTCCCCAAGCCCGGCCCGAGGCCAGGCTTGACTTGTGAGAGTTTGGTCCACTAGGCTGTTGCTTGGAGCGGCCGCAGGCCCACATACCCACCACAGCCCGGCTGGTCCGGAACTCCTTGGAGGAATAAATCTAGTTTCCTCTTCAAGATGTCCACGGTTGTTCCGGCAATATTTCTTATGCTTGCTGGGAGGACGTTGAACAACCGCGGACCTCTGATGTTTATACAGTGTTCTCTGATTGTGCCTATGGCACCCCTGCTCTTCACTGGTTCTATTCTGCATTTTCTTCATATCGTTCACTCCAGTACGTTGTTATTTTACTGTGCAGATTTGGGACCTGGCCCTCCAGTATCTTCCAGGTGTATATTATTTGATATCTCTCTCGTCTTCTTTCTAGTGAGTACATTTGGAGAGCTTTGAGACGATCCCAATAATTTAGGTGCTTTATCTCGTCTATGCGTGCCGTATATGTTCTCTGTATTCCCTCTATTTCAGCAATCTCTCCTGCTCTGAAGGGGGAAGTGAGTACTGAGCAGTACTCAAGACGGGACAACACAAGTGACTTGAAGAGTACAAGCATTGTGATGGGATCCCTGGACCCCTCACAGTGTTCAAGAGAGAACTATCAACATCAGGCCCGAGACTGTTCAACTCGCTTCCACTACACATAAGGGACATAACTGGCCGACCCCTCACAGTGTTCAAGAGAACTATCAACTCAGAGCCCGAGACTGTTCAACACGCTTCCACTACACATAAGGGACATACTGGCCGACCCCTCACAGTGTTCAAGAGAGAACTATCAACACAGAGCCCGAACTGTTCAACTCGCTTCCACTACAATAAGGACATAACTGGCCGACCCCACAGTGTTCAAGAGAGAACTGGATAAGCACCTCCCACCCGACCCATCCCAAATCCTTATCCTGACCCCTTCCCAGTGCTATATAGTCGTGGTAGGTAGCTAAGAGCCGCTCCAAGCAACAGCCTGGTGGACCAAACTCTCACAAGTCAAGCCTGGCCTCGGGCCGGGCTTGGGCAGTAGAAGAACTCCCAGAACTCCATCAAGCAGGTATATGTGGGCCTGCGGGCCGCTCCAAGCAACAGCTGGTGGACCAAACTACACAAATCAAGCCTGGCTCGGGCCGGGCTTGGGCAGTAGAGAACTCCCAGAACCCCATCAAGCAGGTATATGTGGGCCTGCGGGCCGCTCCAAGCAACAGCCTGGTGGACCAAACTCTCACAAGTCAAGCCTGGCCTCGGGCCGGGCTTGGGCAGTAGAACAACTCCCAGAACCCCATCAAGCAGGTATATGTGGGCCTGCGGGCCGCTCCAAGCAACAGCCTGGTGGACCAAACTATCACAAATCAAGCCTGGCCTCGGCCGGGCTTGGGCAGTAGAAGAACTCCCAGAACCCCATCAAGCAGGTATATGTGGGCCTGCGGGCCGCTCCAAGCAACAGCCTGGTGGACCAAACTCTCACAAGTCAAGCCTGGCCTCGGGCCGGGCTTGGGCAGTAGAACAACTCCAGAACCCCATCAAGCAGGTATATGTGGGCCTGCGGGCCGCTCCAAGCAACAGCCTGGTGGACCAAACTCTCACAAGTCAAGCCTGGCCTCGGGCCGGGCTTGGGCAGTAGAACAACTCCCAGAACCCCATCAACCAGGTATAGTGGTAAAGGGTTGACTCTCACGCCTGACAGTTCCTCCCCGTCAGTGGAGTGTCAACGGGCTGTCATTGTGACCACTACCATCAACCACCATTGTGAAAGAGGGTAAAGTATGCAGCCTCAGCGTCCGTGCCGAGTGCTGGGAACATTGGTTACTTCCATCACCAAATATTCAGAGTTTTGTGGTAATATCTGGAGACCTGAGACGCCCAATATGGGTCGAGTTTAGCAACACGCGCTCTGGATCTCATCATATCACGCCGTTGATCACATTGCTAAACATTGTTAGCATTGTTCGTGCAACATCTCGCACATTTCTTTATCTTCATCTGTCACATCCTGGCGGTGAAGGGAACTATCAGGAGACAGCGCCAAGCCTTTACCACTATATAGCACTGGGAAGGGGTCAGGATAAGGATTCGGGATAGGACGGTGGGAAGGGAATGGTGCCCAACCACTTATGGACGGTAGGGAATTGAACGCCGACCTGCATGAAGCCAGACCGTCGCTCTACTGTCCAGCCCAAGTATCCTGGTGTAGTGTGTCTTGGCTCAATCTCTTATACCTATCTTGAGATGATTTCGGGGCTTTAGTGTCACCGCGGCCCGGTCCGCGACCAGCCTCCACCCCCAGGAAGCAGCCCGTGACAGCTGACTAACACCCAGGTACCTATTTTCTGCTAGGTAACAGGGGCATAGGGAAAGAAACTGTGCCCATTGTTTCTCTCCGGCGCCCGGGATCGATCCCGGGACCACAGGATCACAAGTCCAGCGTGCTGTCCGCTCAGCCGACCGGCTCCCTAGGCTAAAAGGTTTGCTTCCTTGGCTGGGTATTTTAGCAAGCTGGAGAGTTTGGTCCACCAGGCTGTTCCTGGCAGCGGCGCGCTACTACAGCCCGGTTGGTCCGGCAACAGGTCCACCTTTGTTCCGGCAACTAACTCTCTTGTATACAAGTCCAAGTTCTCACTGTAAGTTAGACTGCATCTTCACCTCTCACCAACCTCTCATCCTGCAAGAACGTCACTTTCGCTCGTACGCGTTACATACGGCCAAAAATGGTCGTACTAGAAAATGGAAGCGGCTGGCGAAAGTGACGTACTGTCCCGTTTTCTGTTGTGGGTCCTCTGGCAGGTTAGGATAAGGAGGCACTTTAAATTCACCGTTTTCCTGATGTTGGGGGAACCTTAGGAGAACGGCCTGCACTCAGAGGGACATATTGTACTATGATTCTGCATGGTACTGTGCTTGCTGCAGTACTCAGTCCCCCAGGGTACTGTGCTTGCTGCAGTACTCAGTCCCCCAGGGTACTGTGCTTGCTGCAGTACTGTCCCCCAGGGTACTGTGCTTGCTCCAGTACTGTCCCCCAGGGTACTGTGCTTGCTCCAGTACTGTCCCCCAGGGTACTGTGCTTGCTGCAGTACTGTCCCCCAGGGTACTGTGCTTGCTGCAGTACTGTCCCCCAGGGTACTGTGCTTGCTCCAGTACTGTCCCCCAGGGTACTGTGCTTGCTGCAGTACTCAGTCCCCCAGGGTACTGTGCTTGCTCCAGTACTGTCCCCCAGGGTACTGTGCTTGCTGCAGTACTGTCCCCAGGGTACTGTGCTTGCTGCAGTACAGTCCCCCAGGGTACTGTGCTTGCTGGTGTGTCCAGTGGGTTACTCAGTTGTCCCCAGGGTACTGTGCTTGCTGCAGTACTGTCCCCCAGGTACTGTGCTTGCTCCAGTACTGTCCCCCAGGGTACTGTGCTTGCTGCAGTACTGGCCCCAGGGTACTGTGCTTGCTGCAGTACTGTCCCCCAGGGTACTGTGCTTGCTGCAGTACTCAGTCCCCCAGGGTACTGTGCTTGCTGCAGTACTGTCCCCCAGGGTACTGTGCTTGCTGCAGTACTCAGTCCCCCAGGGTACTGTGCTTGCTGCAGTACTGTCCCCCAGGGTACTGTGCTTGCTGCAGTACTCAGTCCCCCAGGGTACTGTGCTTGCTGCAGTACTGTCCCCCAGGGTACTGTGCTTGCTGCAGTACTCAGTCCCCCAGGGTACTGTGCTTGCTCCAGTACTGTCCCCCAGGGTACTGTGCTTGCTGCAGTACTCAGTCCCCCCAGGTACTGTGCTTGCTGCAGTACTCAGTCCCCCAGGGTACTGTGCTTGCTGCAGTACTCAGTCCCCCAGGGTACTGTGCTTGCTGCAGTACTCAGTCCCCCAGGGTACTGTGCTTGCTGCAGTACTGTCCCCCAGGGTACTGTGCTTGCTCCAGTACTGTCCCCCCAGGGTACTGTGCTTGCTCCAGTACTGTCCCCCAGGTACTGTGCTTGCTGCAGTACTCAGTCCCCCAGGGTACTGTGCTTGCTGCAGTACTGTCCCCAGGGTACTGTGCTTGCTCCAGTACTGTCCCCCAGGGTACTGTGCTTGCTGCAGTACTGTCCCCCAGGGTACTGTGCTTGCTCCAGTACTGTCCCCCAGGGTACTGTGCTGCTGCAGTACTGTCCCCCAGGGTACTGTGCTTGCTCCAGTACTGTCCCCAGGGTACTGTGCTTGCTGCAGTACTGTCCCCAGGGTACTGTGCTTGCTCCAGTACTGTCCCCCAGGTACTGTGCTTGCTCCAGTACTGTCCCCCAGGGTACTGTGCTTGCTCCAGTACTCAGTCCCCAGGGTACTGTGCTTGCTGCAGTACTGTCCCCCAGGGTACT
>WNGS01033844.1:0-15107 GCA_020271785.1 Procambarus virginalis | reverse complement strand
GGACAGGGACGAGGGACAGCAGGGACAGGGACAGGGACAGGACAGACAGAGAGAGAGAGAGAGAGGAGAGAGAGAGGAGAGAGGAGAGGAGAGAGAGGAGAGAGAGAGAGAGAGAGAGGAGAGAGACAGAGAGAGACAGAGAGAGAGACAGAGAGAGAGACAGAGAGAGAGACAGAGAGAGAGACAGAGACACAGAGAGAGAGACAGAGAGACACAGAGAGAGAGACAGAGAGACACAGAGAGAGAGACAGAGAGAGACAGAGAGAGAGACAGAGAGACACAGACAGAGAGACACAGAGAGAGAGAGACAGAGAGACAGAGACGAGACAGAGACACAGAGACAGATGAGAGTGTGGTCACCAGAAACGTGCACACCTCAACACGCCTCTCCACATATTGAAGGTGATTGCTCTCTCAAGTTGAGACACTTCACCTCACGCCAACACGGCCTCATTCCCAGCCGCATTGTATATTAAACCATTATAAATGATTTGTGTATTGAAACTGACACCAATCTATTTTAAAGTGCCTCAATAATGATTGATTTATTTATTTTATTTTTTTATAGGCTATTCCTGCGCGGCCCTAAGCCTCTGGCTGGCCCACTGGCGGGCCCTAAGTCTCTGGTTGGCCCACTACGCGGGCCCTAAGCCTCTGTCTGGCCCCTGGCCGGGCCCTAGGCCTCTGGCTGGCCCACTGGGCGGCCCTAAGTCTCTGGCTGGCCCACTACGCGGGCCCTAAGCCTCTGGCTGGCCCACTGTGCGGGCCCTAAGCCTTGGCTGGCCCACTGGGCGGGCCCTAAGCCTCGGGCTGGCCCACTACGCGGGCCCTAAGCCTATGCCTGGCCCACTGGGCGGGCCCCTAAGCCTCTGGCTGGCACACGTGGGCGGGCCCTAAGCCTCTGCTGGCCCACTGGGCGGGGCTCTAAGCTTCTGGTTGGCCCACTGTGCGGGCCGTAGGCCTCTGGCTGGCACACTGGCCGGGCCCCTAAGGCCTCTGGCTGGCACACTGGCCGGGCCTTAAGCCTCTGGCTGGGCGGGCCCTAAGCCTCTGGCTGGCACACTGGGCGGCCCTAAAGGCCTCTGGCTGGCCCACTGGTCGGGCCCTAAGCCTCTGGCTGGCCCACTGCGCGGGCTCTAAGCTTCTGGCTGGCACACTGGGCGGGCCCGAAGTCTCTGGCTGGA
This sequence comes from Procambarus virginalis, assembly GCA_020271785.1. Lineage (NCBI taxonomy): Eukaryota > Metazoa > Arthropoda > Malacostraca > Decapoda > Cambaridae > Procambarus > Procambarus virginalis. Next base: position 13,923 of record WNGS01033844.1, on the reverse strand, counting down.
CCACTGAGCGGGCCCTAAGCCACTGGCTGGCACACTGGGCGGGCCCTAAGCCTCTGGCTGGCACACTGGGCGGGCCCTAAGCCTCTTGCTGGCGCACTGGGCGGGCCCTAGCCTCTGGCTGGCCCCCTGGGCGGGCCCTAAGCTTCTGGCTGGCACACTGGGCGGGCCCTAAGCCTCTGGTCTGCCCACTGTGCGGGCCCTAAGCTCTCTGGCTGGCCCACTGGGCAGGCCCTAAACCTCTGGCTGGCCCACTGTGGGGGCCCTAAGCCTCTGGCTGGCACAATGGGCGGGCCCCTAAGCCTCTGGCTGGCCCACTGTGCAGGCCCTAAGCCTCTGGCTGGCCCACTGTGCGGGCCCTCGGCCTCTGGCTGGCCCACTGTGCGGCCCTAAGCCTCTGCTGGCCCACTGGGCAGGCCCTAACGCTCTGGCTGGCACACTGGCCGGGCCCTAAGCCTCTGGCTGGCCCACTGGCGGGCCCTAAGCCTCTGGCTGGCACACTGGGCGGGCCCTAATTCTCTGGCTGGACCACTGGGCGGGGCCCTAACGCCTCTGGCTGGAACACTGGCCGGGCCCTAAGCCCTGGCTGGCCCACTGGCGGGCCCTAGGCCTCTGGCTGGCCCACTGGGCGGGCCCTAAGCTTCTGGTTGGCCCACTGTGCGGGCCGTAGGCCTCTGGCTGGCACACTGGCCGGGCCCTAAGCCTTTGGCTGGCCCACTGGGCGGGCCCTAAGCCTCTGGCTGGAACATGGGCGGGCCCTAAGCCTCTGGCTGGAACACTGGCCGGGCCCTAAGCCTTTGGCTGGCCCACTGGGCGAGCACTAAGCCTCTGGCTGGCCAACTGGGCGGGCCCTAAGCTTCTGGTTGGCCCACTGTGCGGGCCGTAGGCCTCTGGCTGGCACACTGGCCGGGCCCTAAGCCTCTGGTTGGCCACTGGCCGGGCCCTAAGCCTCTGGCTGGCACACTGGCCGGGCCCTAAGCCTTTGGCTGGCCCACTGGGCGGGCCCTAGGCCTCTGGCTGGCCACCTGGGCGGGCCCTAAGCCTCTGGCTGGCATCCACTGGCCGGGCCTAAGCCTCTGGCTGGCTCCACTGAGCGGGCCCTAAGCCTCCTGCTGGCACACTGGGCGGGCCCTAAGCCTCTGGCTGGCACACTGGGGGGCCCTAAGCCTCTGGCTGGCCCACTGGCGGGCCCTAAGCCTCTGGCTGGCACACTGGCCGGGCCCTAAGCCTTTGGCTGGCCCACTGGGCGGAGTAGAGTATTTATGACTCGTATGGTCGCTTCAGTAAGATTTTGTCATATTTGTTTAACAACTTCTTCTGCTCTGTTGAATCTATTTTGAAATCTTAATGGGTTTGTAACTGTGCACTGTGTTAGATAATGTTCCGTGGTCTGTTGTGGCTGTAACTGTGTACTGTGTTAGATAATGTTCCAGTGGTCTGTTGTGGCTGTAACTGTGTACTGTTGTTAGATAATGTTCCAGTGGTCTGTTGTGGCTGTAACTGTGCACTGTGTTAGATAATGTTCCAGTGGTCTGTTGTGGCTGCAAACTGTGTACTGTGTAGATAATGTTCCAGTGGTCTGTTGTGGCTGTAACTGTGCACTGTGTTAGGTAAGTGTTCCAGTGGTCTGTTGTGGCTGTAACTGTGCACTGTGTTAGATAATGTTCCAGTGGTGTGTCGGGCATTTCTCCACAGTGTGTGACATGTCCTGTCATCTTCAGGAAGCTCCAGGGAGATGACCTGATCAACCAGACCTATTGGTGATGTGCACCTTCAAGCCAGTGTATCACATAACACAGGCAGAGAGGCCTTGAGTAACTGCCCTGGAAGCCTCTTAAAGAAAGTTAGACCAGTTAGTACAGACAAGCAGTTGGGTTGTTTGTGGAGCCACTCCTTACTTATGTAAGTGTAGATCTCATCTAAGCAACTATAACACTACTTAAGTACTTCCATAGTAGTAGTATGTACTATTTTGAACAATTCAGTGCTCACCTAGTTGTGCTTGCGGGGGTTGAGCTCTGGCTCTTGGTCCCGCCTCTCAACTGTCAATCAACTGGTGTACAGGTTCCTGAGCCTATTGGGCTCTATCATATCTACACTACCAGTTGTGATTGAACGTTGCGAGGCGGGACCAAAGAGCCAAAGCTCAATCCCCGCAAGCACAATTAGGTGAGTACTATAAACTGTGTATGGAGTCAGCCTCACACATCACTGCCTAGTGCATTCCACCTGTTAACTACTCCCACACTGAACAAGGTCTTTCTACGTCTCTGTGGTTAAGTACAATTGTAACCACTAGGACATATAACGTATATGTAATAGGGGTAACCAGACATATAGACAAGAACACAACCTATAGCACTGTATCATCCTTTGCAGATGACACTAGGATCTTCATGAGAGTAGGCAACAGAGCGGACACGGCAAACCTCCAGTCAGATTAGATCAGGTCTTCTATGGGCTACAGAAATAATATGGTGTTTAACGAAGATAAGCTTTCCATAGCTCATGCGCTATGAAAAAATGAAAATATAAAAACGAAACCAGTACAAAACTCGGCAAATCATAACATAGAACGAAAGGCAATGTAAATGGATCTGGGTGTACTCATGTCGGAAGACACTTACCTTTAAAGAACCAATAAAGTAGCCGTACAACTGCAAGAATAAATGACAGGTTGGATAACAGAACTTTCACACTAGAGATGCTGTAACCGATGATGATACTTTCAAACGCTCTGTGCTCTCTAGAGTGGAGTACTGCTGCACAATGACAGCCCCTTTCACTGCTGGTGAAATTGCTGACCTGGAGAGCGTGCAGAGATCTTACTGCTAGATCCACTGCGGTTAAAACATCTAGAACTATGGGACCGACTAAAGAGCCTAAATCTGTACTCCCTTGAGCGAGGCGGGAGAACGATACAGTAATAATTTGACACGTGGAAAAATATTGGAGGGGCTGGGTCACCTCAAAACCTGCACAAGAAATAAAATCACATGAGACCAGAAGACATGGCAGGATGTGCAGAATACCCCCGTTGAAAAGCAGAGGTGCAACAGGTACTCTGAGAGAGAACTCTATCCCACATCAGAGGCCCGAGACGACCCACTGTTCACTCAACATCAAAGGCCAGACGTTCACACGTTCTACACATAAGGGACATAACTGGCCGACCTCACCTGTCAAGAGAGACTATCAACATCAGAGGCCGAGACTGTTCAACACCTCACTACACATAAGGGCATAACTGGCCGACCCCTCACAGTGTTCAAGAGAGAACTATCAACATCAGAGGCCGAGACTGTTCAACACGCTTCCACTACACATAAGGGACATAACTGGCCGACCCTCACAGTGTTCAAGAGAGAACTATCAACATCAGAGGCCCGAGACATGTGTCACACACGCTTCCACTACACATAACGGGACATAACTGGCCGACCCCTCACAGTGTTCAAGAGAGAACTATCAACCAGAGGCCCGAGACTGTTCAACACGCTTCCACTACACATAAGGGACATAACTGGCCGACCCCTCACAGTGTTCAAGAGAGAGAACCATCAACATCAGAGGTCGAGACTGTTCAACACGCTTCCACTACACATAAGGGGACATAACTGGCCGACCCCTCACAGTGTTCAAAAAGAGAACTGGATAAGCATCTCCCACCCGACAATCCAAATCCTTATCCTGCCCCTTCCAGTGCTATATAGTCTGGTGGTAGCTAAGACCGTCCAAGCAACAGCCTGGTGGACCAAACTCTCACAAGTCAAGCTCGGCCTCGGCGCGGGCTTGGGCAGTAGAAGAACTCCCAGAAACCCATCAACCAGGTATAGTGGTAAAGGGTTGACTCTCACGCCTGACAGCTCCTCCCCGTCAGTAGAGTGTCAACGGGCTGTCATTGTGACCACCACCATCAACCACCATTGTGAAAGAGGGTAAAGTATGCAGCCTCAGCGTCCGTGCCGAGTGCTGGGAACATTGGTTACTTCCATCACCAAATATTCAGAGTTTTGCTGTAACATCTCGAGACCTGAGACGCCCAATATGGGTCGAGTTTAGCAACACCCGCTCTCGATCTCATCATATCACGCCGTTGATCACATTGCTAAACATTGTTAGCATTGTTCGTGCAACATCTCGCACATTTCTTTATCCTTATCTGTCACATCCTGGCGGTGAAGGGAACTATCAGGAGACAGCGCCAAGCCTTTACCACTATACAGTACTGGGAAGGGGTCAGGATAAGGATTCGGGATAGGACGGTGGGAAGGGAATGGTGCCCAACCACTTATGGACGGTCGGGAATTGAACGCCGACCTGCATGAAGCCAGACCGTCGCTCTACTGTCCAGCCAAGTATCCTGGTGTAGTGTGTCTTGGCTCAATCTCTTATACCTATCTTGAGATGATTTCGGGGCTTTAGTGTCCCCGCGGCCCGGTCCGCGACCAGCCTCCACCCCCAGGAAGCAGCTCGTGACAGCTGACTAACACCCAGGTACCTATTTTACTGCTAGGTAACAGGGGCATAGGGAAAGAAACTGTGCCCATTGTTTCTCTCCGGCGCCCGGGATCGATCCCGGGACCACAGGATCACAAGTCCAGCGTGCTGTCCGCTCAGCCGACCGGCTCCCTAGGCTAAAAGGTTTGCTTCCTTGGCTGGGTATTTCAGCAAGCTGGAGAGTTTGATCCACCAGGCTGTTCCTGGCAGCGGCGCGCTACTACAGCCCGGTTGGTCCGGCACTTCTTGCAACAACTTATCTAAATGGTTCATGAACAGGTCCACCTTTGTTCCGGCAACTAACTCTCTTGTATACAAGTCCAAGTTCTCACTCTACGTTAGACTGCATCTTCACCTCTCACCAACCTCTCATCCTGCAAGAACGTCACTTTTCGCTCCTAGGCGTTACATACGGCCAAAAATGGTCGTACTAGAAAATGGAAGCGGCTGGCGAAAGTGACGTACTGTCCCGTTTTCTGTTGTGGGTCCTCTGGCAGGTTAGGATAAGGAGGCACTTTAAATTCACCGTTTTCCTGATGTTGGGGGAACCTTAGGAGAACGGCCTGCACTCAGAGGGACATATTGTACTATGATTCTGCATGGTACTGTGCTTGCTGCAGTACTCAGTCCCCCAGGGTACTGTGCTTGCTGCAGTACTGTCCCCCAGGGTACTGTGCTTGCTGCAGTACTCAGTCCCCCAGGGTACTGTGCTTGCTGCAGTACTGTCCCCCAGGGTACTGTGCTTGCTCCAGTACTGTCCCCAGGGTACTGTGCTTGCTCCAGTACTGTCCCCCAGGGTACTGTGCTTGCTGCAGTACTCAGTCCCCCAGGGTACTGTGCTTGCTGCAGTACTGTCCCCCAGGGTACTGTGCTTGCTCCAGTACTGTCCCCCAGGGTACTGTGCTTGCTGCAGTACTGTCCCCCAGGGTACTGTGCTTGCTCCAGTACTGTCCCCCAGGGTACTGTGCTTGCTGCAGTACTGTCCCCCAGGGTACTGTGCTTGCTCCAGTACTGTCCCCCAGGGTAGTGCTTGCTCCAGTACTCAGTCCCCCAGGGTACTGTGCTTGCTGCAGTACTCAGTCCCCCAGGGTACTGTGCTTGCTGCAGTACTGTCCCCCAGGGTACTGTGCTTGCTCCAGTACTGTCCCCAGGGTACTGTGCTTGCTGCAGTACTGTCCCCCAGGGTACTGTGCTTGCTCCAGTACAGTCCCCCAGGGTACTATGCTTGCTGCAGTACTCAGTCCCCCAGGGTACTGTGCTTGCTCCAGTACTCAGTCCCCCAGGGTACTGTGCTTGCTCCAATACTGTCCCCCAGGGTACTGTGCTTGCTCCAGTACAGTCCCCAGGGTACTGTGCTTGCCCCAGTACAGTCCCCCAGGGTACTGTGCTTGCTGCAGTACTCAGTCCCCCAGGGTACTGTGCTTGCTCCAGTACTGTCCCCAGGGTACTGTGCTTGCTCCAGTACTGTCCCCCAGGGTACTGTGCTTGCTGCAGTACTGTACCCCAGGGTACTGTGCTTGCTGCAGTACTGTCCCCCAGGGTACTGTGCTTGCTCCAGTACTGTCCCCCAGGGTACTGTGCTTGCTCCAGTACTCAGTCCCCCAGGGTACTGTGCTTGCTGCAGTACTCAGTCCCCAGGGTACTGTGCTTGCTGCAGTACTGTCCCCCAGGGTACTGTGCTTGCTCCAGTACTGTCCCCCAGGGTACTGTGCTTGCTCCAGTACTGTCCCCCAGGGTACTGTGCTTGCTCCAGTACTCAGTCCCCCAGGGTACTGTGCTTGCTCCAGTACCGTCCCCCAGGGTACTGTGCTTGCTCCAGTACTCAGTCCCCCAGGGTACTGTGCTTGCTGCAGTACTCAGTCCCCCAGGGTACTGTGCTTGCTCCAGTACTGTCCCCAGGGTACTGTGCTTGCTGCAGTACTCAGTCCCCCAGGGTACTGTGCTTGCTCCAGTACTGTCCCCAGGGTACTGTGCTTGCTCCAGTACTGTCCCCCAGGGTACTGTGCTTGCTGCAGTACTGTCCCCCAGGGTACTGTGCTTGCTCCAGTACTGTCCCCCAGGGTACTGTGCTTGCTCCAGTACTCAGTCCCCCAGGGTACTGTGCTTGCTGCAGTACTCAGTCCCCCAGGGTACTGTGCTTGCTGCAGTACTGTCCCCCAGGGTACTGTGCTTGCTCCAGTACTGTCCCCCAGGGTACTGTGCTTGCTGCAGTACTGTCCCCCAGGGTACTGTGCTTGCTCCAGTACAGTCCCCCAGGGTACTGTGCTTGCTCCAGTACTCAGTCCCCAGGGTACTGTGCTTGCTCCAGTACTGTCCCCCAGGGTACTGTGCTTGCTCCAGTACTGTCCCCCAGGGTACTGTGCTTGCTCCAGTAGTCCCCAGGGTACTGTGCTTGCTCCAGTACTCAGTCCCCAGGGTACTGTGCTTGCTCCAGTACTGTCCCAGGGTACTGTGCTTGCTCCAGTACTGTCCCCCAGGGTACTGTGCTTGCTGCAGTACTGTCCCCCAGGGTACTGTGCTTGCTGCAGTACTGTCCCCCAGGGTACTGTGCTTGCTCCAGTACTGTCCCCCAGGGTACTGTGCTTGCTCCAGTACTCAGTCCCCAGGGTACTGTGCTTGCTCCAGTACTCAGTCCCCCAGGGTACTGTGCTTGCTCCAGTACTGTCCCCAGGGTACTGTGCTTGCTCCAGTACTGTCCCCAGGGTACTGTGCTTGCTCCAGTACTGTCCCCCAGGGTACTGTGCTTGCTCCAGTACTCAGTCCCCCAGGGTACTGTGCTTGCTCCAGTACTCAGTCCCCCAGGGTACTGTGCTTGCTCCAGTACTGTCCCCCAGGGTACTGTGCTTGCTCCAGTACTGTCCCCAGGGTACTGTGCTTGCTCCAGTACAGTCCCCCAGGGTACTGTGCTTGCTCCAGTACTCAGTCCCCAGGGTACTGTGCTTGCTCCAGTACTCAGTCCCCAGGGTACTGTGCTTGCTCCAGTACAGTCCCCCAGGGTACTGTGCTTGCTCCAGTACTGTCCCCCAGGGTACTGTGCTTGCTCCAGTACTGTCCCCCAGGGTACTGTGCTTGCTCCAGTACTGTCCCCAGGGTACTGTGCTTGCTCCAGTACAGTCCCCCAGGGTACTGTGCTTGCTCCAGTACTGTCCCCCAGGGTACTGTGCTTGCTCAGTACTCAGTCCCCCAGGGTACTGTGCTTGCTGCAGTACAGTCCCCCAGGGTACTGTGCTTGCTCCAGTACTGTCCCCCAGGGTACTGTGCTTGCTCCAGTACTCAGTCCCCCAGGGTACTGTGCTTGCTCCAGTACTGTCCCCAGGGTACTGTGCTTGCTCCAGTACTGTCCCCCAGGGTACTGTGCTTGCTCCAGTACTCAGTCCCCCAGGGTACTGTGCTTGCTCCAGTACTCAGTCCCCCAGGGTACTGTGCTTGCTCCAGTACTGTCCCCAGGGTACTGTGCTTGCTCCAGTACTGTCCCCAGGGTACTGTGCTTGCTCCAGTACTGTCCCCAGGGTACTGTGCTTGCTCCAGTACAGTCCCCCAGGGTACTGTGCTTGCTCCAGTACTGTCCCCAGGGTACTGTGCTTGCTCCAGTACTGTCCCCCAGGGTACTGTGCTTGCTCCAGTACTGTCCCCAGGGTACTGTGCTTGCTGCAGTACTGTCCCCCAGGGTACTGTGCTTGCTCCAGTACTGTCCCCCAGGGTACTGTGCTTGCTCCAGTACTGTCCCCCAGGGTACTGTGCTTGCTCCAGTACTGTCCCCAGGGTACTGTGCTTGCTCCAGTACTGTCCCCCAGGGTACTGTGCTTGCTGCAGTACTGTCCCCCAGGGTACTGTGCTTGCTCCAGTACTGTCCCCCAGGGTACTGTGCTTGCTCCAGTACTGTCCCCAGGGTACTGTGCTTGCTCCAGTACTGTCCCCCAGGGTACTGTGCTTGCTGCAGTACTGTCCCCCAGGGTACTGTGCTTGCTCCAGTACTGTCCCCCAGGGTACTGTGCTTGCTCCAGTACTGTCCCCCAGGGTACTGTGCTTGCTGCAGTACTGTCCCCCAGGGTACTGTGCTTGCTCCAGTACTGTCCCCAGGGTACTGTGCTTGCTCCAGTACTGTCCCCCAGGGTACTGTGCTTGCTCCAGTACTGTCCCCCAGGGTACTGTGCTTGCTCCAGTACTGTCCCCAGGGTACTGTGCTTGCTCCAGTACTGTCCCCCAGGGTACTGTGCTTGCTCCAGTACTGTCCCCCAGGGTACTGTGCTTGCTCCAGTACTGTCCCCCAGGGTACTGTGCTTGCTCCAGTACTGTCCCCCAGGGTACTGTGCTTGCTCCAGTACTGTCCCCAGGGTACTGTGCTTGCTCCAGTACTGTCCCCAGGGTACTGTGCTTGCTCCAGTACTGTCCCCCAGGGTACTGTGCTTGCTCCAGTACTGTCCCCCAGGGTACTGTGCTTGCTCCAGTACTGTCCCCCAGGGTACTGTGCTTGCTCCAGTACTGTCCCCAGGGTACTGTGCTTGCTCCAGTACAGTCCCCAGGGTACTGTGCTTGCTCCAGTACAGTCCCCAGGGTACTGTGCTTGCTCCAGTACTGTCCCCCAGGGTACTGTGCTTGCTCCAGTACTGTCCCCAGGGTACTGTGCTTGCTCCAGTACTGTCCCCCAGGGTACTGTGCTTGCTCCAGTACAGTCCCCCAGGGTACTGTGCTTGCTCCAGTACAGTCCCCAGGGTACTGTGCTTGCTCCAGTACTGTCCCCAGGGTACTGTGCTTGCTCCAGTACTGTCCCCCAGGGTACTGTGCTTGCTCCAGTACAGTCCCCAGGGTACTGTGCTTGCTCCAGTACTGTCCCCCAGGGTACTGTGCTTGCTCCAGTACTGTCCCCAGGGTACTGTGCTTGCTGCAGTACTGTCCCCCAGGGTACTGTGCTTGCTGCAGTACTGTCCCCAGGGTACTGTGCTTGCTCCAGTACTGTCCCCCAGGGTACTGTGCTTGCTCCAGTACTGTCCCCAGGGTACTGTGCTTGCTCCAGTACTGTCCCCCAGGGTACTGTGCTTGCTCCAGTACTGTCCCCCAGGGTACTGTGCTTGCTCCAGTACAGTCCCCCAGGGTACTGTGCTTGCTCCAGTACTGTCCCCAGGGTACTGTGCTTGCTCCAGTACTGTCCCCCAGGGTACTGTGCTTGCTGCAGTACTGTCCCCAGGGTACTGTGCTTGCTGCAGTACTGTCCCCCAGGGTACTGTGCTTGCTGCAGTACTGTCCCCCAGGGTACTGTGCTTGCTGGAGTACTGTCCCCCAGGGTACTGTGCTTGCTCCAGTACTGTCCCCCAGGGTACTGTGCTTGCTCCAGTACTGTCCCCCAGGGTACTGTGCTTGCTCCAGTACTGTCCCCAGGGTACTGTGCTTGCTGCAGTACTCAGTCCCCCAGGGTACTGTGCTTGCTGCAGTACTCAGTCCCCAGGGTACTGTGCTTGCTCCAGTACTCAGTCCCCCAGGGTACTGTGCTTGCTCCAGTACTCAGTCCCCCAGGGTACTGTGCTTGCTCCAGTACTGTCCCCAGGGTACTGTGCTTGCTCCAGTACTGTCCCCCAGGGTACTGTGCTTGCTCCAGTACAGTCCCCCAGGGTACTGTGCTTGCTCCAGTACTGTCCCCCAGGGTACTGTGCTTGCTCCAGTACTGTCCCCAGGGTACTGTGCTTGCTCCAGTACTGTCCCCCAGGGTACTGTGCTTGCTCCAGTACTGTCCCCCAGGGTACTGTGCTTGCTCCAGTACTGTCCCCCAGGGTACTGTGCTTGCTCCAGTACTCAGTCCCCCAGGGTACTGTGCTTGCTCCAGTACTCAGTCCCCCAGGGTACTGTGCTTGCTCCAGTACTGTCCCCCAGGGTACTGTGCTTGCTCCAGTACAGTCCCCCAGGGTACTGTGCTTGCTCCAGTACTGTCCCCCAGGGTACTGTGCTTGCTCCAGTACTGTCCCCCAGGGTACTGTGCTTGCTCCAGTACTGTCCCCAGGGTACTGTGCTTGCTGCAGTACTGTCCCCCAGGGTACTGTGCTTGCTGCAGTACTGTCCCCAGGGTACTGTGCTTGCTGCAGTACTGTCCCCCAGGGTACTGTGCTTGCTCCAGTATTGTCCCCCAGGGTACTGTGCTTGCTCCAGTACTGTCCCCCAGGGTACTGTGCTTGCTCCAGTACTGTCCCCAGGGTACTGTGCTTGCTCCAGTACTGTCCCCCAGGGTACTGTGCTTGCTCCAGTACTGTCCCCCAGGGTACTGTGCTTGCTCCAGTACTCAGTCCCCCAGGGTACTGTGCTTGCTCCAGTACTCAGTCCCCCAGGGTACTGTGCTTGCTCCAGTACTGTCCCCCAGGGTACTGTCTTGCTCCAGTACAGTCCCCCAGGGTACTGTGCTTGCTCCAGTACTGTCCCCCAGGGTACTGTGCTTGCTCCAGTACTGTCCCCCAGGGTACTGTGCTTGCTCCAGTACTGTCCCCCAGGGTACTGTGCTTGCTCGAGTACTGTCCCCAGGGTACTGTGCTTCCTGCAGTAGTCCCCCAGGGTACTGTGCTTGCTCCAGTACTGTCCCCCAGGGTACTGTGCTTGCTCCAGTACAGTCCCCCAGGGTACTGTGCTTGCTCCAGTACAGTCCCCCAGGGTACTGTGCTTGCTCCAGTACTGTCCCCCAGGGTACTGTGCTTGCTCCAGTACTGTCCCCAGGGTACTGTGCTTGCTCCAGTACTGTCCCCCAGGGTACTGTGCTTGCTCCAGTACTGTCCCCCAGGGTACTGTGCTTGCTCCAGTACTGTCCCCCAGGGTACTGTGCTTCCTGCAGTACTGTCCCCCAGGGTACTGTGCTTGCTCCAGTACTGTCCCCCAGGGTACTGTGCTTGCTCCAGTACAGTCCCCCAGGGTACTGTGCTTGCTCCAGTACAGTCCCCCAGGGTACTGTGCTTGCTCCAGTACTGTCCCCCAGGAGTACTGGGGACCACCTGTGACCACCAACAAGAGGGTAGTACTGGGGACCACCTGTGACCACCAACAAGAGGGTAGTACTGGGACCACCTGTGACCACCAACAAGAGGGTAGTACTGGGGACCACCTGTGACCACCTACAAGAGGGGGTAGTACTGGTGACCACCTGTGACCACCAACAAGAGGGTAGTACTGGGGACCACCTGTGACCACCAACAAGAGAGGGTAGTACTGGGACCACCTGTGACCACCAACAAGAGGGTAGTACTGGGGACCACCTGTGACCACCAACAAGAGAGGGTAGTACTGGGGACCACCTGTGACCACCAACAAGAGGGGTAGTACTGGGGACCACCTGTGACCACCAACAAGAGGGTAGTACTGGGGACCACCTGTGACCACCAACAAGAGGGTAGTACTGGGGACCACCTGTGACCACCAACAAGAGGGTAGTACTGGGGACCACCTGTGACCACCAACAAGAGAGGGTAGTACTGGTGACCACCTGTGACCACCAACAAGAGGGTAGTACTGGGGACCACCTGTGACCACCAACAAGAGGGTAGTACTGGGGACCACCTGTGACCACCAACAAGAGAGGGTAGTACTGGGGACCACCTGTGACCACCAACAAGAGAGGGTAGTACTGGGGACCACCTGTGACCACCAACAAGAGAGGGTAGTACTGGGGACCACCTGTGACCACCAACAAGAGGGTAGTACTGGGGACCACCTGTGACCACCAACAAGAGGGTAGTACTGGTGACCACCAACAAGAGGGGGTAGTACTGGGGACCACCTGTGACCACCAACAAGAGAGGGTAGTACTGGGACCACCTGTGACCACCAACAAGAGGGGGTAGTACTGGGGACCACCTGTGACCACCTACAAGAGGGGGTAGTACTGGGGACCACCTGTGACCACCAACAAGAGGGGGTAGTACTGGGGACCACCTGTGACCACCAACAAGAGGGTAGTACTGGGGACCACCTGTGACCACCACAAAGAGGGTAGTACTGGGGACCACCTGTGACCACAAACAGAGAGGGTAGTACTGGGGACCACCTGTGACCACCAACAAGAGGGGTAGTACTGGGGACCACCTGTGACCACCAACAAGAGGGGGTAGTACTGGTGACCACCTGTGACCACCAACAAGAGGGGGTAGTACTGGGGACCACCTGTGACCACCACAAGAGGGGTAGTACTGGGGACCACCTGTGACCACCACAAGAGGGTAGTACTGGGGACCACCTGTGACCACCAACAAGAGAGGGTAGTACTGGGGACCACCTGTGACCACCAACAAGAGAGGGTAGTACTGGGGACCACCTGTGACCACCAACAAGAGAGGGTAGTACTGGGGACCACCTGTGACCACCAACAAGAGGGTAGTACTGGGGACCACCTGTGACCACCAACAAGAGGGTAGTACTGGGGACCACCTGTGACCACCAACAAGAGAGGGTAGTACTGGGGACCACCTGTGACCACCAACAAGAGGGTAGTACTGGGGACCACCTGTGACCACCAACAAGAGGGTAGTACTGGTGACCACCTGTGACCACCAACAAAGAGGGTAGTACTGGGGACCACCTGTGACCACCAACAAGAGAGGTAGTACTGGTGACCACCTGTGACCACCAACAAGAGAGGGTAGTACTGGGGACCACCTGTGACCACCAACAAGAGGGTAGTACTGGTGACCACCTGTGACCACCAACAAGAGGGGGTAGTACTGGGACCACCTGTGACCACCAACAAGAGAGGGTAGTACTGGTGACCACCTGTGACCACCAAAAGAGGGGGTAGTACTGGTGACCACCTGTGACCACCAACAAGAGGGTAGTACTGGTGACCACCTGTGACCACCAACAAGAGGGGGTAGTACTGGTGACCACCTGTGACCACCAACAAGAGGGTAGTACTGGTGACCACCTGTGACCACCAACAAGAGGGGGTAGTACTGGGGACCACCTGTGACCACCTACAAGAGGGTAGTACTGGGGACCACCTGTGACCACCAACAAGAGAGGGTAGTACTGGGAACCACCTGTGACCACCAACAAGAGGGTAGTACTGGGACCACCTGTGACCACCAACAAGAGGGTAGTACTGGGGCACCTGTGACCACCAACAAGAGGGTAGTACTGGGGACCACCTGTGACCACCAACAAGAGTGTAGTACTGGGGACCACCTGTGACCACCAACAAGAGTGTAGTACTGGGGACCACCTGTGACCACCACAAGAGGGTAGTACTGGTGACCACCTTGACCACCAACAAGAGGGGGTAGTACTGGGGACCACCTGTGACCACCAACAAGAGGGTAGTACTGGGGACCACCTGTGACCACCCACAAGAGTGTAGTACTGGGACACCTGTGACCACACAACAAGAGGGTAGTACTGGGACCACCTGTGACCACCAACAAGAGGGGGTAGTACTGGTGACCACCTGTGACCACCAACAAGAGG
>WNGS01033823.1:0-22984 GCA_020271785.1 Procambarus virginalis | reverse complement strand
ACTTGGCATTGAGTCCTCCGTTAAATAGAGGAAATCCGGTAAGGACTCGGCACTGAGTCCTCCATTAAAATATTTGCCATTTGCCTATTGCGAACTCATGATTCCAAAATGAAAGATTAGGACGAAATTGAGGGACCCAAGTGAAAAGAGTATACACATTTTATTGCTCTTGCGCGTTCCCGGGTCACTCGCTTGCACTTTCTCTGTTTGCAGCGGGTGGTAAGCCGAGCTTTTGGAGTTTATATGCATTTACTCCTCTAGAGAATTCTATTGTGAACACATTAATACCAAATTGAATATCTTAGGACGAGAATTGAGGTGACAAAGATGGAAAAGAGTATACACTTTTCAGAATTACTACGGGCTCCCGTAGAATGCCCGGGTAGTGGGGAGGTCGTGCGCCAGAGCGTGAAAGTGTTAAGCATATAGTAGGTTAGGATTGTTTGGAAAAGTTAGATGAGTTTTTTTTAAAAATGCCATTGGGGTAATTCAATAGTACAAAGTGTAAATTTTTGAGGGTCTTAACAGTCCACTTTGCATGTTTGACATATAGTTGTTATAAATTCATTATTGTTGAAGGATGGAATGTTATTACTATGTCCAGTGCATCATGAACACTTAAAAAGTCTGTCACACCTTTCTCCTAACTTCTCTATATTATATCAAATTCGCATTGATCACACGTTTCTTCACTTTTTGCACCCTCTCCCCATCCGGCCCGTTGGCGTCGTGAGAGGGCTTAGTAGACGGCTGCCGGAGTGTGATGCTCCGTGGGACAGTCCTCTGTCCTTTTATGGCCTTGCACTCCTGCTGCTGTCTTTTCTAATTGTGCCGGTTCGCTTTTCCTTTTCCTTATGTTTCGTTTTTCTCCCCCTCTTCTCCTATCTGCTTGTCGTTTCCTGCCGACCTGTCGCTTGTTTTGGATTATTCCTTTGGACTTCTTCTATTTTGACGCCCGGGTGCTTGAGGAGGCATACTCTTGCACCCGTAGAACTGTAGTACCCAACGTCTCGAGCGAGGGGAACCTTTTATTGTCAATCCCCCTTTCGTCGCTGAACCCGATCTCGACGGACTGACAGTTCTTAAGGTGGCGTTTGTGGGGCGTATACTCACGACGCACCCCTAGGGGGCCCCGGCACGATCGGCAATAGCTTCCTGTTGGGTGTCCTGCCTCTAATTGTGGCTCCATGGTGGGTATGGGGGCACATTCGTGGATGAATGTCTTTTTTCGTCTCTATGGCTATGAATGTTTCTGTTGTACCCTCTCAGGCTCGTGGGGTGGGCGACCAAGCCCCGAGTCGGTCTGTATTGGAAGACCAGGCTCTGTAGCCTCCGCTGCATTGGGCCCCGACCTTGCTCCTCCTTTGGCCTCTCTGACTCCTCCCCTCGGCTCCCCTCCCTCTGTGGTTGGGTCGAGCCCCAAGCCCCCAGTGGTGACTACCTCATCCCCTGGCGCGGCTCCATCTCTAGTTGTCACTACTGCGCCTTTTAACCCCTCTCTCTCTGGGGGTTCTCACCGCCGTCCTCGTCACGGCCGCCCTCGTTCGATTCCTTCCCGTTCTGATACCTTTCAAGCCTTGTTTGGTCCCGCTTCGTGGGCCAAATATTTTGATCTCCTCCCTCTTGATGATTTCTCCCACCATCGCCATCTCGTTGATTCCGTGGATGCCTCTATTACTTTCAACCCCACTCGTCTTGGTACTCGTGTGGTTGCTGCTCCTTCTCAGGATGCTGCATCCCGCTTGGCTGCCTTATCCTGCCTTGGCGAGACCCCTGTTCGGGTCTCGAAGAACGCTCAGTTGAATGCCAGTGTTGGCACTATTCTGCTCCCGCCCCATGTTGCGACCGGTGTTCGGGATCTGCGAGACTGCCACGACGATATTCGACATATCCTTACTGCCCAGGGCCATTCTATTCTCCAAGTGGACACGTTTACTCGTCCCCCGCGTGGTAGTCGCCGTCAACCCCTTCGGGTTGTGAAGATTACCTTTGATGGTAGGACCCTTCCGCCCTCCGTTATTCTTGCTGGTGCCAGGTGCTCTGTCCAGGAGTACATTCCTTCTCCTCGGCTCTGTAACAAGTGCTGGAGGTTTGGGCATGGTGCCCTCCGCTGCTCTGGGACTGTCTCTCTCTGTCCTTTGTGTGGTGGCGAAGGTCACTCTAAGTCAGAGTGCACTTCTCCCCAGGCTCGTTGCCTCAACTGCGGTGAGGCCCATCCTACCTTCTCCCGTGCGTGTGTCCATTACAAGCTTGAGGCAGCCGTCCTCAGCTTGAAGCACCGGGAGCGCTTATCTTTTCCTGAGGCGAGGCGTCAGGTTCGCCGGCTCCCGCCTTATGCTAATATCTCTTATGCTCGCGTGTTGCGCTCTTCTTCTCCTCGTCCTTCCCACCTTCCTCAAACTCACAACCGTTTCCGGGCTTTGGACCCTGATGCACCCACTGCCTCCTCCTCTGTTCCTTTGAGTTCTGTCCCGAAGGGTCCCCCTCCTGGTCCTCTGTCTGGAGTTCCCCTTCTTTCTACCCGGTCTGTCGTGTCTCCTGTGTCTTCTTCCTCGTCTCCCGATCCTCCTTCCCATCCTTCTCCTCCATCTCTTGACTCTCCCCACCGCCTGTTGGTGCAGGCGGATGTCCATCGCTCTCCTCACGGCCATCATGTGTGCTCTCGTTCGGCTTCTCCTGTTGAGACACTGGAATCCGTTGCCCGGTACGTAGTTGCTGGGACACGGTCTCTTTAAGCCAGAAGCGTAAGCCTGGCTCCTCTCCTTCCTCCTCCCCGGCGGGTAAGAAGGCCTCGCTTTCTTCCTCGACCCCTACTACTGGCTCTATTGCTCCTTCCCCTCCCATTTCTGTGGTTGCTCCCCCTGTTCCTGCTATGGAGGTTTCTTTGGCCCCTGCTTCCCTTTCAGTTGCTGCCCTTCCTGCGGTGCACTCCCCTCTTTCTACTCCCCCTCTTCCTGCTGCTGTCCTTGACTGCTCCTCTCCGTTGTCTCCTCCTCTCTTCCTCCTCCTCCGGACCCCGCCCACCCACCTCTGGTCTGTTCTCCCGCTTCCTTCCCTCCGTCTTTGCTCAGTTTACCCATGCCCCCTAACCCTGACTTTGCTGACCCTGATCCCGACCCTGATATTCTTTAACGTGCTATGTTGCTCTTTCGCCTTTGTTTCTTCATTGTTTTCTGTTGTTGTCCTTTCTCTTCTCGTCGTTGTATATTCTTCAATGGAACGTTCGAGGTTATTACGCCAATTTCCTCGAACTCCAACTTCTGATTTCGCGGTTTTCGCCCCTTTGTGTCTGTCTCCAGGAGCCGATGCTTGGTGCTCGTCCTGGTCGTTTTCGTGGCTATTCCTTTCTCTCCCCCCCCCCCAGCCATTGCTGGGGCTCATAATTCTTCTGCTCTCTTGATTCGTACTGATGTTCCCTTTGTTCCTTTACTTTTTCCTTCGCCTCTCCACTGTTCGGCTGCTCGTATCTTTGTAGGGAAATGGTACACAGTTTGTTCCATTTATCTTCCCCCGAGTGTCCCGCTTTCTCTTCCTGATTTGAAACACCTCTGGACTCCTTGCCGGAGCCTGTGCTCCTGCTGGGTGACTTCAATTGTCGTCACTCTCTTGGGGTGATGTTCTGACGAATACCCGAGGTCGCCTTCTTGAGCCATTTCTCCTCTCTTCTTCCCTGTCTCTTCTGAATTCTGGTGAGCCCACTCATTTGGACTCTCGGACTCGCACCCTTTCCTGTCTTGATCTTTCTCTCTCTGCTCTTCTTCTCTTTACCTAGATTTCACGTGGCAGGTTCTTGATGACCTCCATGGCAGTGATCATTTCCCTATCCTTGTTTCCTTTTTCTCTTTTCGCCCTTCCCTCTCTTTCCTAGGTGGCAGTTTGCTAAAGCGGACTGGAACCTCTTTACCCTCAGTGCTGCTCTCTCTGACCTTCCCTTCTGCCTCTCCCTCGCGCTCTCCTCCTTTTTCATGACACTGTCATCGACGCTGCCCTCCGCTCTATTCCTCGCTCTTCCTCTCGGGGTCCACGGAAGTGTGTTCCCTGGTGGAATGCGGACTGTGCTCGAGCTGTTCGCTGTAAGCGTGCAGCCTGGAAGAGGCACCGCCGTCGGCAGACGACCGATTCTTTTCTTTTCTTTCGGAAAGCGAGTGCGGTGGCCCGTAGGGCCATCCGTGCGGCTAAACGTGATTGTTGGACTTCTTATGTCTCCACAATTACGTCCGAAACTCCCCTGCCACAGATCTGGAAGCGTATCCGCAAGATAGCGGGTAAGTTCGTTCCCGATGTTTCCCCGGTCCTTCACCTCCGTGGTACTCTTGTGGCGGACCCGTTGCAGGTTGCTACTGAACTGGGTTCTCACTTTTCTTCTGTTAGCTCTGGTCTTCATCTTTCCCAATCTTTCCTTCTTCGTAAACCTGTCCTTGAGTCTCGTCCTTTAGATTTCTGCACTCGTCTTCGACTTTCCTATAATGATCCCTTTCTCTCTCTGAACTTCGTTCTGCCCTGGCCCTCTGCGGTTCTACGGCGGCGGGCTCCGATGGTATTCATTATGAGATGCTTCGCCATCTCCCTCCGTGCACGTCTCAGTATTTACTGAGTCTGTATAATCGGATCTGGGAGTCGTCGTCCGTCCCTGAGGACTGGCTCGATGCCGTTGTCCTCCCTGTTCGCAAACCAGGGTCTCTGGGTACTTCCCCTAAGGACTTTCGCCCTATTGCCCTCACCAGTTGTGTCTGCAAACTCTTTGAACGTATGGTTAACGTTCGTCTGATGTGGTTCCTGGAACACCATCACCTCCTCTCCCCTTCTCAATTTGGTTTCCGCAAGTGCCGCAGCACGACAGATGTCCTGGTGAACTTGGAGGTCTATATTCGTACTGCTTTTGCTGCGAAGACCTCCGTTGTTGCCGTCCTTTTTGACCTGGAAAAGGCTTACGACACCACTTGGCGTTATCATATTCTATCCCAGCTTCATTCTTTTGGCCTTCGTGGTCATCTCCCTCTCTTTCTCCGCAGCTTCCTCTCTCGTCGTTCCTTTCGGGTGCGCCTTGGTACCGCTCTCTCTGCCTCTTTTCAGCAATACGAGGTGTGCCCCAGGGTAGTGTTCTGAGCACTACTCTCTTTCTGGTTGCCCTCAATGGTCTTCTTTCCTCTCTTCCTTCAGGTGTCTTCTCCGCTCTCTATGTCGATGATCTTACCCTTTGCTGTCAGGGTGATGATTCACCTTTCCTTCAGCGCCGGCTTCAACTTGCGATTGATGCCGTGTCGTCTTGGGCCACTGATCATGGCTTTAAGTTCTCTACTTCTAAGACTTGTGCCATGTCTTTTACTCGGAAACGGGTCATTCTTCGTCCCTCTTTGTCACTTTATGGACATCCCATTGAGTACAAAGATTCCGCGAAGCTTTTGGGGTTATTCCTTGACACTCGTTTGTCTTGGTCTCCCCATATCTCTTACCTCCGTGTTGAGTGCTCTAAGGCCCTTACCCTCCTTCGAGTGTTGTCCCATACTCTTGGGGAGCGGATAGGCGCACTCTCCTTGCTTTGCATTCCTCTCTCGTCCTGTCTAAGCTCGATTATGGTTGCCCTGCTTACTCTTCTGCTTCTCCTTCTGCTCTTCGCCGTCTTGATGCTTTGCACCATACTGGGCTGCGCCTCAGTTCTGGTGCCTTTCGTTCGACTCCCGTCCTTAGCTTGTATGTTGACACTGGCTTCCTATCTCTCCAGGACCGCCGTGATCGCTACTGTCTTCGCTATCTTGCGCGGTCCTTGCAACATCCTTCCTCTCGCCTCTGTCGTGCTTTAACTTTTACCCCTCCTGTGGTTCCTGTTCCTCTTCACCACCTCCCTCTTTCTGTCCGGTTATCTCGCTTACAGGATTCTCTTTCCATTCGGGTTTCTAATGTTTCTCCTCGTGTTGTTCCTTCTTTGCCCCCGTGGAGAGTCCCCCTTCCGCAGTTTTGTACATCCTTGACCCGCGTCACTAAAGCTTTTACCTCTCCTACGGTTCTAAAACGCCTTTTCCTTGAACACTTTTCTTCTCACTCCCGCTCCGTTTCTGTCTTCACCGTTGGGTCTAAGTCTGCGGACGGTGTTGGCTACTCTGTTGTTTTTCCTGATCGCACTTATATGTGTCGCTTACCTCCGGAGACTAGCATCTTTACAGCGGAGCTTTACGCTATTCTCTATGCTCTTTGTCTCCTGCTTTCTCGTTGTCAGTCTTCCTTTGTGGTAGTTGTTGACTCTCGTTGTGCCCTCCTGGCGCTCGGGTCCTTTAATCCGGTTCATCCAGTAGTTGAGATCCAGCATTGGCTGTTTCTTGTTCACAGTAAGTTTAAGTCGGTTGAGTTTTGTTGGGTTCCCAGCCATATTGGCGTGTCTTTAAATGAGCGTGCGGATGCTGCCGCCAAGGAAGCTGTCCGCTCTTGTCCCATCTCTCGTAAAGGTATTCCATATTCCGACTTTTACCCGGTTATCCATTCCTCCATCCTTACCCATTGGCAGGCTTCTTGGTCGTCTGTTACTGGTAACAAACTCCGTACTCTGAAATGTTGTGTTTCCTCGTGGTCGTCCTCCTCTCACCGTAACCGGCGATGTGTAACTGCTCTGGCGAGGTTGCGTATTGGCCATACTCGCTTAACCCATGGTCACTTGATGGAGCGCCGCCCTGCTCCTTATTGTCCCTCTTACGGTCGTGCATGTCCTTCTTGAATGTCCTGACTTCCGGGACGAGCGTGTGTCTTGCTTTCCGACCGCCCCTCGCGGTCACCTGTCCCTTGATAGAATTCTTGGCGACTGATACTTTTGATATCGTTCGCCTTATGCGTTTTTGTTCTCGTATTGGCATCCTTGGTGATATTTAGCGCCCTCTGATTATTCCGCACATTTGATGGTGCTACATAGCCTTCCCGGTTTGGTGCCTTCTTTTGATAATTACTTACTTACATACATAGCCTTCCCGGTTTGGTGCCTTCTTTTGATAACTACTTACTTTATGCTGCTACCACCAGACCATTAGCCAAAAGCATCTATTAATTTGGGTCTGGACCAATTAATCATTTAACCCTTGGGGCTTAATCCCCAAATTACTTGGAAAGAATTTACAATGAAGGGGGATGAATTTACTTTAGGTGTGGGAATTAGAGAACAAGGGGATATATGAGCTCTTAAACTGGGCTAGGCTTGCGACCTAAATAAACCCAGACTCGTGGAGACCACGTGGCAAGGATATCAACACATGCAAAGTTATTCATGGAAATAATAAAATACCGAAGAACAATCTAATCATTTATTTATGCAAATCTAAAACAACAACTAATACAAAATCACTCCCTGACTTAACACTCCTTAACATGACTTTCTAAAACTTTAATATTCCCTATTGAGGCACGAAATGAATTATTTCCCTATAACAAAACTCGGCAACTATACCTTGTCTATGAAACCAGCTGATGGAATGCTGACCTCGGGAGAGGTGAGAGTGGATGACCTATCCAGTTGCTGACCGAACTCTCACTGCCCCGCCTAGCCCTCCCCACAACGGAGGCTAGTGCATTACTCCGCCAGGTTTACTAAGCGGGGTTTAAATTGAACAACCCAGCTGGTTGAACTCTTATAAAACTGATGGTAATTGTACAGGAATCTTAGGGAAAGGCTATTTCCAATTACAATATGGGCTAGTGATCTGAATTTGAACTTTGTGAATTACTAATGTGGTCACTCGTGGGCCACGTGACCTTTGACATGGTGAGTCATCCGGGGGACAAACTAGTCCCTACCCATGTTGTCATCTCTCGTGCCTGTATACGACCCTGATCTCACCCTTTATCCTACATACATGTAACCTAACACACCTACATAAGCCAAAATAGTTATTACTGCATTTAGTTGACATAGTCATTACATGTTCCCTTAAAACAAAGGAGACGGCCATCTTGTATTCTAAAGGCGTTAATCCCTAAATCCCAGGAGATAACCCATGCTTCCACCGTCTGGTCGACTGCCTTGTCACGGCAAATTTTGTTAAAGGCCGTATGCCACTGCCTTCCATACAATCACTTATTTAAAACAGCTTCAGTTGTTACAACCCCCCCCCCCCTGCATAAGCAAATTAATAAACCTTGTTTTTAATGTCATAAAATATGAGGTTTAGTATCCAAACCCTTAAACACTCAATAAACCCAAGCCTCGATCAAAAAGCTACCCTATCTAATAAAATGACAATCAGATTGTACAGCAAACATCATAAAATAAACAGTACCAAATTCATCAAACTCCCGTCTGTCAACTGACAGAAATCATCCAACACCTGGAAACACACATCCTATACTTAACTGATATAGCTAAATAAAAATATCCCTAATCTATAAGCAAAACATGCCCGAAACGCCTTGCGTAATAGTGGCTTTAGGCATAGTATGTACTAGCCCTATCTATAAATCCATCCCCCCTCCCCGCTCAGCTCATTGCTGCCGTGAGGGGGCTTAGTGGGCGGCTGCCGGAGTGTGATGCTCCTTGAGATAGTCCTCTGTCCTTTTCTAGCCTTGTGCTCCTGCTGCTGTCCTCTCGAATTATGCTGAGCACCTTTTCCTTTTCCTTCTGTTTCATTTTTCTCCCCCCTCTTCACCTATCTGCTTGCCGTTTCCTGCCGACCTTTTGCTCGTTTTGGTTCTTCCTTTGGACTTCTTCTATTTTGACGCCCGGGTGCTTGAGGCATACTCTTGCACCCATAGAACTGTAGTACCCAACATCAAGAGCAAGGGGAACCTTTTATTGTCAATCCCCCTTTTGTCACTGAACCCGATCTCGACGACTGTCGGTTCTTAAGGTGGCGTATACTCACGACGCACCCCTAGGGGGCCCCAGCATGATCGGCGATAGCTTCTTGTTGGGTGTCCTGCCTCTAATTGTGGCTCCATGGTGGGCGTGGGGGCACATTCGTGAATGAATGTTGATTTTTCGTAGTAATGATATCTACTGTTTCTGCTGTTTCTCCTTTACCTTCTCAGGCTCGTGGGGTGGACGACCAAGCCCCCAAGTCGGTCCGTGTTGGAAGACTGGGCTCTGTAGCCTCCGCTGCATTGGGCCCCGACCTTGCTCCTCCTTTGGCCTCTCTGACTCCTCCCCCTCGGCTCCCCCTCCCTCTTCTGTGGTTGGGTCGAGCCCCAAGCCCCCAGTGGTGACTACCTCGTCCCTGATGCGGCTCCATCTCTAGTTGTCACTACAGCGCCTTTTAACCCCTCTCTCTCTGGGGGTTCTCATCACGGCCGCCCTCGCTCGATTCCATCCCGTTCTGATGGGATTTTGATCAGGCTTTGTTTGGTCCTGCTTCTTGGGCCAAATATTTTGATCTCCTCCCCCTTGATTCTGCGCCTCCTGATGATTTCTCCCTCCATCGACATCTCGTTGATTCCGTGGATGCGTCTGTTACCTTCAACCCCACTCGTCTCGGTACACGTGTAGTTACTGCTCCTTCTCAGGACGCGGCTTCCCGCTTGGCTGCTTTATCCTGCCTTGGCGAGACCCCTGTTCGGGTCTCAAAGAACGTTCAGTTGAACGCCAGTGTTGGCACTATTCTCCTCCCGCCCCATGTTGCAACCGGTGTTCCGGATCTGCGAGACTGCCACGACGATATTCGACATATCCTTGATGCCCAGGGCCATTCTGTTCTCCAGGTGGATACGTTTACTCGTCCCCCTCGTGGTAGTCGCCGTCATCCCCTTCGGGTTGTGAAGATTACCTTTGATGGTCGGACCCTTCCACCCTCTGTCATTCTTGCTGGTGCCAAGTGCTCTGTCCAGGAGTACATTCCTTCTCCTAGGCTCTGTAACAAGTGCTGGAGGTTTGGGCATGGTGCCCTCCGCTGCTCTGTGACTGTCTCTCTCTGTCCTTTGTGTGGTGGTGAAGGTCACTCTAAGTCGGAGTGCACTTCTCCCCAAGCTCGCTGCCTCAACTGCAGTGAGGCCCATCCTACCTTCTCCCGTGCCTGTATCCATTACAAGCTTGAGGCAGCCGTCCTCAACTTGAAGCACCGGGAGCATTTATCTTTTCCTGAGGCGAGGCGCCAGGTTCGCCGGCTCCCGCCTTATGCTAACGTCTCTTATGCTCGCGTGTTGCGCTCTTCCTCTCCTCGTCCTTCCCACCTTCCTCAGACTCGCAACCGTTTCCGGGCCTTGGACCCTGATACGCCCACTGTTCCCTCCTCTGTTCCTTTGAGTTCTGTCCCGAAGGGTCCCCCTCCTGGTCCTCTGTCTGGGTTCCCCTTCTTTCTACCCAGTCTGTCATGTCTCCTGTGTCTTCTTCCTCGTCTCCCTCCGATCCTCCTTCCGATAATTAACGAATTAACGAATTAAATGCTCTTGTCTGCACAGAAAAAATAGATATTATTGCACTTACCGAAACGTGGATGAATGTTGATAATAGAGAACTATTAGCTGAATATCAAATAAATGGATTTAAACTATTTCACACAGATAGATATATTAGACGAGGAGGTGGAGTAGCCATATAAGTCAGGGACAATTTGAAATGTAGTCTCAAAGAGGGAATCAAAACTGAGCCACACACACAAACTATTTGGATAGAATTAAACGAAAAAGCAAATATTATTATAATAGGAGTTATATATAGGCCACCAAATTTAGACAGAATGGAAGCAAAGCATCTATGGGATGAAATATCTAGGGCATCTTGTAACTCTATCATCATTACCTAGCCTGAGAACTTTACATTTATCAGCATTAAACTGCATCTGCCAATCCTTTGACCATTTCAAAACCCTATCTAGATCAACTTGAAGTGATAGTGAGTCCTCCTCCGAATTAAAATCCCTACCGATTTTCGTATCATCGGCAAATTTGCAAATGTTGCTACTCAAACCTGAATCTAAATCATTTATATATATTATAAACAACAGAGGTCCCAGGACAGAGCCTTGAGGCATTCCTCTTACAACATTTTCCCACTCTGACTTGACTCCATTTATACTAACTCTCTGTTTCCTTTGGTATAGCCATGCCCTAATCCAGCTTAATATAGCACCCCCAATACCATGAGCCTCTATCTTTTTAATCAGTCTTTCATGTGGCACTGTATCAAAAGCTTTGCTAAAGTCAAGGTACACAACATCACAATCCTTACCACTATCAACTGCCTCAACTATGCTAGAATAAAAAGATAACAAATTTGTTAAACATGAACGGCCATTTATAAAACCATGTTGCGACTCAATTATTAATTTATGTTTTTCAAGATGAAGACGAATTTTATTTGCTATTATAGATTCGAGTAACTTTCCCACAATAGACGTTAGGTTAATTGGTCGATAGTTAGACGCAAGTGATCTATCTCGTTTCTTAAAAACTGGTATCACATTAGCAACTTTCCAAACTCTGGCACTCTGCCTGACTCTATTGATTTATTAAATATGATTAACAGTGGGTCACAAAGCTTCCCTTTGCATCCTTTAAGCACCCTGGCAAACACTTCATCCGGCCCTGGGGATTTGTTTGGTTTGAGTTTTTCTATTTGTTTAAGAACGTCCTCCCTGGTAACTGCTAAACTCGTCAACCTGTCCTCGTTCCCACCCACATAGACTTGTTCGGCTGAAGGCATATTGTTAAGTTCCTCTTTAATAAATACAGATACAAAATATTTATTAAAAATACTACTCATCTCATCACTATCTGTTATTTGACCTGTCTCAGTTTTTAATGGGCCTAGTTCAAGTTCAAGTTCAAGTATGTTTATTGAGATAAGCAAGAAATACATCTCAAAGGGTTAGAGTAGCTTAGGCTATTTCTCCCCCTCTACTTCAAGTCCCTCAAGGGGCGCAGAAATTCAGTGAGTCAAATACACAAATAACATTACAAGAATCCCATTTAACATTGCAGGTTAATATAATAAGTACAGTATATTACAAGAATCCCATTTAACATTGCAGGTTAATATAGTAAGTACAGCATATTACAAGAATCCCATTTAACATTGCAGGTTAATATAGTAAGTACAGCATATTACAAGAATCCTATTTAACATTGCAGGTTAATATAGTAAGTACAGCATATTACAAGAATCCCATTTAACATTGCAGGTTAATATAGTAAGTACAGTATATAATTGTCACACTCTTGGGGCAAACTTCTTGTAGCTCCTAAGTTAGGTGTCTAACATTAATTCTGATCGGGGAGAAAACAAACCAGGAGTGGGGGGACCTTAATTTATTAACTAATGTTTACAGAGCAATTGCTGTACCACAATATCCAAGTAGGCGTGTAACATGGCTGAGTAGCATGCCAGTACTGCAAAGATGCACTAAAGGAAATAAGTCATAGGACATTAACCGTGTCTAGTGCCAGCTAGCCGAAGCAATGTTGCAGTACTCGCAATCAGCTTAAAGCTATAATTAAAACAATGCCAGAGATAATTGAGTGGCACAGCCAGTACAGTATGTATAAAATATATTCTGTATACACAGAGGGCATAGAATAGTTACTAGTTTCCAGGGGTAACGATATGCTAGTGCCTAGTACATGTAAAGTCTGCAACCCCAAACTTGCACACAAGTGAGCACTTGACATATGGTAAGTAGCGCAACTGCTGTACCACAATATAAGAGAAGGCATGTAACATGTCTGAGTAGAATGCCAGTACTGCAAAGATGCAACTAAGGGAATAAGTCATAGGACATTAACCGTGCCTAGTGGCAGCTAGCCGAAGCAATGTTGCAGTACTCGCAATCAGCTTAATGCTATAATTAAAAACAATGCCAGAGATAATTGAGTGGCACAGCCAGTACAGTATGTAGAAATATATTCTGTATACACAGAGGGCATAGTATAGTTAATAATTTCCAGGGGTAATGATATGCTAGTGCCCAGTACATGTAAAGTCTGCAACCCCAAACTTGCACTACAAGTGAGCACTTGACATATGGTAAGTAGCTGCGGGCAGCCCTAGACTTGGGGATCCGGCGCAGCACCCCCAAATTAGAGAGTAGCATAGGAGAAACGTGAGGAGCTCGAAGAGCAAGATGTTCTGCAGTCAAGGGAGGAGGGCGGGTGTTTCGTGTGGAGCGTACCGTAGCTGTGTAGGAGTGAGAGGGAAACCTCCTTGTGCGTTTGCTTAAATGTGCGCCCCCCCCACGGCGCGCGCAGCTCTCACAGAGCGCTGCGTAATTGTTTTCGCCTCCCAGAATTCCCCCGCTTAATTTAAATTATGCAGGGGCCATTTCTGATCGGGGAGAAAACAAACCAGGAGTGGGGGGACCTTAATTTATTAACTAATGTTTACAGAGCAATTGCTGTACCACAATATCCAAGTAGGCGTGTAACATGGCTGAGTAGCATGCCAGTACTGCAAAGATGCACTAAAGGAAATAAGTCATAGGACATTAACCGTGTCTAGTGCCAGCTAGCCGAAGCAATGTTGCAGTACTCGCAATCAGCTTAAAGCTATAATTAAAACAATGCCAGAGATAATTGAGTGGCACAGCCAGTACAGTATGTATAAAATATATTCTGTATACACAGAGGGCATAGAATAGTTACTAGTTTCCAGGGGTAACGATATGCTAGTGCCTAGTACATGTAAAGTCTGCAACCCCAAACTTGCACACAAGTGAGCACTTGACATATGGTAAGTAGCGCAACTGCTGTACCACAATATAAGAGAAGGCATGTAACATGTCTGAGTAGAATGCCAGTACTGCAAAGATGCAACTAAGGGAATAAGTCATAGGACATTAACCGTGCCTAGTGGCAGCTAGCCGAAGCAATGTTGCAGTACTCGCAATCAGCTTAATGCTATAATTAAAAACAATGCCAGAGATAATTGAGTGGCACAGCCAGTACAGTATGTAGAAATATATTCTGTATACACAGAGGGCATAGAATAGTTAATAATTTCCAGGGGTAATGATATGCTAGTGCCCAGTACATGTAAAGTCTGCAACCCCAAACTTGCACTACAAGTGAGCACTTGACATATGGTAAGTAGCTGCGGGCAGCCCTAGACTTGGGGATCCGGCGCAGCACCCCCACTCCGCAGGCCAGCGAAGCCGGTCCCCCACCCCCCGAAGGGCGAGGTGCCCGCTGGCCGCAGAAGAAACTTATCGAGGTAATGGAATGAAGTCTTGCCTGACGTAGGTGTGGAACGCATCACTTTCCCACCTGCCGGCTGCTCTGATTGCTGCCGGCGCCAGGCCATCCTTGGACATCCGAGTGGCCCTGCCGATTCTGGAGGAGTGCGGAGCGTAATCGTTTGGAGGCAGGCCTAGAGCTCGAACGGCGGCACAGAGCACCCATGTGAAATCTTGTCTGGTGACCGGGAAGCCCGATTCGCCCAGGAAGATAGGTCCTGGTCCCAAGCCCCGTCGTCTTAAGTAGTTCGCCATGGCACGTACCGGGCGGTACTTGCAGTAGGGGTCTGCACTCAGAGTTAAAGTGGGGGTACGCCCTGCACTGTGCTTGTAGGAGGCAAACGCGATGTCGATCCCCGTCCGCAATAACGTTAACTGGTCCAAGCGTAGTGTGTGTTGCCCCTTCCCCGTATAGGTCACCTCCCCTAGCCGGAGGCAGGCTTAGAAGGCGAGGGAGAAGAGCGCTCTGTAGCAGGTCCCCCGGTATGACTGTCGTGGCGAATTGCAGTTTGCCGATAATCCCCTGCAGGTCCCGCAGGGGAAGGCTCTCGGCCCGCAGAGCATCTTCCACTGCAGTCATGTACTTCGTCCTCTTGTCGTCCGGCAGCCTTGTCTCCATACGTCGGGCGTCGATTTCAAGTCCAAGGAAGGTGAGGCAGGAGCGGGGGCCCGCAGTCTTGTGGGGGGCCAGGGCAACGCCTAGGCGCTCACCGAGGGCAATGAACACCCGCAAGCTCCGCAAGCACTCGTAGGTAGAACTCACGCGGATGAAATCGTCCAGCACCTTCACGGCATCCCGCACGCCGAACTTCTCCACGAGGATCCATTGCAGGGCGTCGGAGAACGTCTCGAAGATCCTGCAGGAATGTGCCGCCCCCATGCTGAGCATTTTTCCATAGTAGTACCGCCCTCCGTGGGCGAAGCCGAGTAGGTGGTAGTCGCTGGGTTGACCGGGATGATCCGTAAAGCCTCTGCTAAATCACATTTTTGCCAAGTGCGCCCCCGGCGAGCGTCTGACCACTAAGGTCTCAGTTGTCGTCTCCCGCGGGATGTTGGCGTTGACGCTCTCGGCGGTATAGGGGTAGCCGAGGATGTGGAGTAGCCTGTATTTTCCCGGCGTAGACTTTTCTCTCAGGGCTATAGGAGAACACTTGAAGTTCTCGAATGGGGGGGACCTCGAAGGGGCCCGCTATGCGCCCCAGGCTCAGTTCCCTGTCTAGCATAGGTACTAGGAACAGCATCAAGCGCGTCTGCGTCCACTGGCGTTGTGACGTGTCTTTCTTCCTGCTCTTGTCCTGAGTGGGGCGACAGGAACGATTCTCCTTAGCGGCGGCGACTCGAGGCTTGGCCTGGGGGCACGGGCAGTAGGCAGGATGTCACTTGTGGCAGCGGGGCAGAGTGCTTGAAGGTGCAGGAGGGGACGGAGCAGCCTGTCCCGGTTGCGTGGAAAGCGTAGCAGTATCCCGGTGGTAGCCCGTAGGCCCTTGCAGTAGTGTGAACGTTCGGCTGGGGAGGCGGCGGCGCGAGGCCCCACCTGAAACTGCTCCTGCGCTGCACGTTGTACGGACCGAATCTCCAGGTCTAGTCTTAGAGCGGTCCATGGGCAGCCCGACCTCTCCTTGTCCCACCTGAATGCCTCGTCGTACCACATCCAGTCGCCGCGGAGGTTGCTCTTCATGGACTTCACGTAGCGGACGTGTGTGAAAAGCGCCCGACCCTCGGCGGGAAGTCGATCGAGGTAGATTGAAGCTAAGATGTCGAAGCCGTGCCCCCACTGCTCCAGCGTCAGAGGCGGCAAGTTCTTAGTGGATAACTGGGCCACAGAGGGAGTGGCATGTCGTGACTCCGAGGGCCTGGCATCGCATTCGTAAGCCAGCAGGCCGCGCCAGTCGATGTACTTGTTTGCCCAGACTTTCTCTCTTAGGGCCAGTGGGACGTGCACACCTAGCATGGTGACGGTGTTGCCACGCGTCCCCCAGAGCTGCCCTACCCAAGGACTAGGGGTAGTAAGGAACGAGCTCTCTCGGTGGTACTCGCCGTTGGGGGACGTGCCTGAAGAGCTGTGTCGCCGCCCTGTCGTGTGGCTCCTCGCCCTTGACCGTGGGCAGCGCGCAGGGGGGGGGGGAGGCTGTGCGAGTAGGCCTGTTCGTGAGGGCGTCCGTGTTGTCCGCTCCGCCAGGGTTCGAAATCTTCTGTCATCTCGATTCGGAGGGGGGGGGGGCTCCGAGCCTGAGCAATGAGCGTCCGCAGCGTTGCCCAGTCGGCGGCCGAAAGATGTGTGGGGTGGTCGGCCGCGTCCCCCGTGGCCATTCCTTTTGGGCGTGCATCGTGGATGTGGTCGGCGTCCGAGTCAGAGCCTCCCGAAGAGGCGTCCGTGGAGGAGGCGATGCGGGCGGGTTTCACCCTTGCCCTAGGCGGTTGCGTCCTAGCACCCCTTCGTCGCTGCCCTCTTCTTGACGCTGCCCTTGTCCTCTTCTTCGCCGTGGGGTGGGTGGGCCGGCATCTCCGTACTGCGGATAGGGGAAAATTAAGTGGGCAGCCAGAGCAGGACAGGAAAGGAAACAAGGCTAGGCATGTAAACAAGGTAATAATATAGCCGTGTAAGCAAGCATGGCAGGAAAAAAAAAAAAAAAAAAAAAAAAAACGAAGTGTAACAGTAAAACGAAATAAGGACATAAGTAAACTTAACAAGATTATTGAATAGACAGAGCGAAAAGTAGGCAATAACCCAGAACCAGAGATAAGTAAATAAATAAATGTAAATAAATAAAGTAAGTAAACTCGGGAAACTAAAATAAATTTATAAACCTTAATTAGTTAGTTAACTTTTAAAATAAACAAACATAATCAGACAATAATTAATAAAGAACTAAAAGATAAGAAAGTAAACTAAAATTAAAAGCCAGTACATAAACTAAATTAAAAAGGACGAGTGCATAACCAGTAAGTAGATTAAAACGTATGAACGGAATGATAAATAAACGCATAAGTGTGTAGCAAGCAGAAGTATTGGCAAAAGGAAATTAAATAAAGTAAGTAACGAAGTGTAACAGTAAAACGGGGTAAGGACATAGAAACTTAACCAAAGTAAGAGTAGACGGGAAAAGCGAAAAAAGTAGGCAATAGCACAGAACCAGAAATAAGTAAAATAAAAGTGTAAATAAAATAAAGTAAATAAACTCGGGAAATTAAAATAAATTTATAAATAAACCTTAATTAGTTAATGAACTTTTAAAATAAACAAACATAATCCGACAATAATTAATAAAGAACTGAAAGATAAGAAAGTAAACTAAAATTAAAAGCCAGGACAAACTAAAATTAAAATGGACGAGGGCATAAGAAGTAGGTAGATTAAAACGTATGAACGGAATGATAAATAAACGCATAAGTGTGTAGCGAGCAGAAGTATAGGCAAAAGGAAATTAAATAAAGTAAATAAGTAACGAAGTGTAACAGTAAAACGGGGTAAGGACATAGAAACTTAACCAAATTAAGAGTAGACGGGAAAAGCGAAAAAAGTAGGCAGTAGCACAGAACCAGAAATAAGTAAAATAAAGTGTAAATAAAATAAAGTAAATAAACTCGGGAAATTAAAATAAAATTATAAATAAACCTTAATTAGTTAAAACTTCAAAAAACAAAACAAAAATAGACATTAATTAAGTAAAGAACTAAAATAAATGTAGTAAATAAACTAAAGTTAAAAGCCCGGACATAAGAAAACTAATAATAAATAAGGATAAGGGCATAAGAAGTAAATAGAATAAAATGTATAAGACAGAATGATAAATAAATAAACGCAGAAGAGGGTAGCGGACGAGCAGAAATAAAGGCAAAAGTAAATTAAATAAAGGAAATGAATAACGAAGTGTAACAGTAAAATGGAATAAGGACAAAGTAAACTTAACGAAAGTAAGAATAGACGGGGAAAACGAAAATTGTAGGCAAACACGGAACCAGAAAAAGAAATAAAATAAATAATGTGTAAATAAAATACAGTAAATAAACTCGGGAAACTAATATAAACTTATAAATAAACCTTAATTAGTTAAAACATCAAAATAAACATAAAATTAGACAAAAGTAATAAAGAACTAAAATAAATATAGTAACTAAACTAAATTAAAAGCCAGGACAAAGGAAACTAATAATAAAAAGGATAAGGGCATAAGAAGTAAGAGAATAAGAATGTAAAACGGAATGAAAATAAATAAACGCATAAGCGGGGAGTGGACGAGCCGAAAGAAAGGCAAAAAAAAAATAAAGTAATAAGTAGCGAGGTGACAGCAAAACGGAATAAGGACATAAGTAAACTTAAAATTACTGAATAGCCGGGGAAACCGAAAATGAGGCATTAACACAGAACCTGAAATAAGTAAATAAACATAATGTGACACAAATAAAGAAAATAAACTTGGGAAACTAAATAAATTTAACTAAACCTTAACTAGTACAAACTTTAAATTAGACAAAACATAATTAAACGAAATTAAGTAAAGAGCGAAAGATAAGCAATTAAAATTAAAAACCTGTACGTAAGAAAACTAATAATAAAATAAGGATAAGGGCATAAGAAGCAAGTAGAATAATAAATGTACAACGGAAGGAATAAATAAAAGCAAAAGTGGGTAGCGGACGAGCAGAAATAAAGGCATAAGGAAATTAAATAAAGTAATTAAATAATGAAGAGTAACAGTAAACAGAAAAAGGACATAAGTAAACTTGACAAATAATGAATAGGCGGAGAAAGCGAAAAGTGTAGGCATTAACACGGAACGAGAAATAAGAAAATAAATAATGCGTAAAATTAAATAGTAAATAAACTCTGGAAACTAAAATAAATTTATAGAAAACATTAATTAATTAATAAACTTTAAAACAAATTAAACATTAATTAAATAAAGAACTAAAATTAAAATAAAGTAAATAAACTAAATGTAAAGCCAGGACATAAGTACCCTATAAGAGAATGAAAGGCAGAGACAGCGAAAAAAGGGGGGGAAGGCAGTAACACAGAATAAGTAGGCAAGTAAAAAAGAAATTGAGATAAAATACAGAAGAAAATAAAATTAAAATTAATAAGTCATAAGCTGGGAGACTGAAATGTAGTAAAGGAAACGAATAAACGTAAAACTAACGGAAGAATGTGTAACAAACAGAATAAGGGCATAAGAAACTGAAATAAACATTGACAAAACAGGAGAAACGAATAATTGGGGGCAGGAACCGAAAGAGGGCATGAGTAAGATAAAATGCATAAAGCGGGGGGGAAGTAAATAAAGAATAATAGGAGCAGTACAACAGAGAAAAGTCACGATAAGGAAAACAATTACAAGTAACAAAAATACGAAACGTAGCCATAAGTGAAAACTGAGAGCAGGCCAAGACAAATGAGGGCACTGAAATAAAATAAACAAAAGACGAATAAATGGAAAATAGACAAACGCAAAAATGTGGAACAGTAACTGAATAAGGGCAATAAACATAATGTGACAAATAGAACAAAGAATAAATAAAAGGGGCAAGAAAAAAGCCGCAGGGGAAAGACAATTAAAGTAAGGGGAAAGGTAAAGTCACCAACACCTGAAGAGGGAGCGAGAGCGGACCCCAGGCAACGAAAAGACACAATACTTCCTTCAGAACGGACGTAGGGAATGCACAAACGAACGTCCTCTCCTCCGGCGCGGAGCGGAAGCCAACTGCACCCCTAGGGACGGGGTGGAGACGGAGGGAGGAGCACCAAGTGTGTAGGCGGAGGGAGGAGCGCCATGCTTCCACTCCTAAGCCGCAGAGCCTCCCAGCGTCCCCTGCTGTAATCGGCCGTCCTAGGCATCTGCTGCTGGATCGTCAGCTTGCCCCCAAAGCTGGAACAGCAGCAGCTGGCCCGCCAGTGTAGGCGGAGGGAGGAGCACCAAGCTTCCACTCCTAAGCCTCAGAGCCCAGCCGGCGAGCCCCCCCGCGTCCCCTGCTGTAGGCGGCCGTCCTAGGCGTCTGCTGCTGGAACGTCAGCTTGCCCCCAAAGCTGGAACAGCAGCAGCTGGCCCGCCAGTGTAGGCGGAGGGAGGAGCACCAAGCTTCCACTCCTAAGCCTCAGAGCCCAGCAGGCGAGCCCCCCGCGTCCCCTGCTGTAGGCGGCCGTCCTAGGCGTCTGCTGCTGGATCGTCAGCTTGCCCCAAAGCTGGAACAGCAGCAGCTGGCCCGCCGCCTGTAGGGACGACGACGCTGGGACATCCAGGCGTGTACACCAACACCTGGGCCGGGCGTCCCCCAGCGTCCGCTGGGCCACCAGCTGGTTCCCGAGCAGGGAGGTGGCCGCCAGACCAGGTTCCCGCGTGAACTGTAGGGGCCACAGGGGGCCCGCCCGCCCCCCCCCAGTATCCTCAGCCCAGGCTGGGCGCAGCCAGCTGTGGCGTCAGCACTGGGCCCCAAACAGGGCCCATAGGAGCTGGAACACGGCTGGGGCACGAGGCGGGGAGGGCCGGGGAGGGGGTGCCCGGGGGCGGGGGGCAAGGACCACAGGGGCACAGGGGCCCAGTAAGGCAGCAAGGCACTGAACTAGCCCGGGGGGCATGCCGCGGGCACACGGCTAACGGACAATCCTGGCCTAGGAGGTGGCCACGCTCCTCATGCGAGCCGCAGGCGGGGCCATACCTGAGGTCCTGTTGCGGGCCCGACGCCCCAGGGGGGTCGCTCTGTGAAGTTGATGGGCCTCCAAGGGGCAGGTCCAATAGAGCGGGGGCCGCAGCTGCTGGTGTTGAGTCCATATTGTGGTCTTCTTCTTCTCTTGATAGTAGGTGCAGTTTGCATGAAGGGTTTGTCCTCCCGATGACTGCACCAGTACTGATGTGGTGGACGCGTTTATGTTGAGGATGATCGGAGCTACCAAGGTGTTTGTTACGTTGTGCTGTGGATATAGGAACGGTGATTAAAACAGAGGCGTGTGTTGTAGGGAGACTTGTCGCACCGTAGGGCGGTGTGTTGTTTTATGGTGTCAGCTGATCTATGGTGCTGTGACGAGGCGGTTGTTTTCTGTGTTTAGCTGTTGGTGGCGCCAGGTATAAATGTGGCACGGGTCAGATGTGTCCCAATTTGTGGTCGACTGCAGATATTTAGCCAGTGCTTTGACTATTTGGTATTTTTCTTGTAACGAGTGGTCTCCACTCCTAATATGTGCTCGATGGTGAAGGGTATTTTAAGTGCGATAAAGACTTGTTTGAAATTTACTCTGGCGCTATGATGTCGGAAGCAGTGCATGAGATAGTGTTCGACTGTTTCAGGCAGCTGACAGTGAGTACAGAGTTCATTGATGTCTGTTCTGTACTTAGAGCTGTGTGCTGCTAGTTTGGTATGTCCCAGCCTTAATCTGGTCATCGTTATATCAATTTCTGCTTTTATATCGGACATGTTTCCAAGTTCCCCATTTCTTTTTAATGGACCCATAGTGCAAAGGTGAGCATAACGTTTTCCAGTTGTTGCAAAATCCTGGGAGATGGTATCTTTGAAGGCTCCTTTACGTGCAACATGGGGAATTGGATGATGGGTAAGGTGAGGCGTGTTGTGCATCGCTTTGGCTAGTTGGTCTACAAGTTCATTATGGAGAATACCACAGTGTGCTGGGACCCATTGGATAGAGGTGTCATAACCGTTCAATTGATGTTTGTGAAGAAGTTGAAGGCATGGGTAGACAATCTCCTTGCATGTTTTCGAAGAGTACGTAATTGCTTGAATCGCGCTCTTGGAATCACTACAGATTGTATATATCCCAACTGGTAGTGTTGTGATGATTTGGAGAGCTTGATACAAGGCATATAATTCAGCTGTGAAAATAGATAGTTGGTTCGGTAACCGCCATCCCTGCTTGAGATGGTATTCCGGTATCCATACAGCGCTAGTGACGACGGCACGTTGTTCATGATAATGCGAGATCCATCTGTGTAATCGCTGTGGTATTTGGGTAGCAATTTTTCATTGTTGAGGCGAAGACTGAGGCTATGGCTGAGTTTGGTGCAGATTTTGGAATGTTGTCTTCGAGTTGTATTGCTGTATTAGGAGTTGTATAAAGCCAGGGTGGAATAGGGGGGACAGGAAGTTGGGTTTCGCAGTTTTGGAGTAGGGAGAGGTCTATATTGAGGTTATTTGTAGCCCGTGTGAGGAAAGGTTGCGAGTGAATGGTTGGGGAGCGGGGGTTACGTGGGTTAACTGTTGGGGTAATTTTTGATCTGTATGGGTGTGTCTGGTGAGCAGTGGTACAGAGTGACAGATAGTTGGCACACATAATGTCTCGTCTGGTGGCTAGGCTTGGGAGGCCTGTTTCCCCGTAAAGTCCGAGGATTGGAGTTGAACGCATTGCGCCACATATAAGTCGCATGGCATTATTTTGTATGACCTCGAGGCTCTGTAGGTTAGTAGGCGCCGCCGACGCATATGCTTGGCAACAATAGTATAGTTGGCTGCGAATGTAGGTTGTATAGAAACGGAGCAAGATTTCATGGTGTGCTCCCCAGGTGGTGCCAGTGAGGGCTTTAAGTATGGCGAGTCGGGGTTGTGTCGTCTGTTAAGGTGTTGAATGTGTGCTTTCCAGGTAAGTAAGGGGAGTCTAAGCGCATGCCAAGATATTTATGTTCTCGTACGTGTTGGATGGGAGTGTTGTGTATTGTGAGGGTGGGTAGAGGAAGTAGCCTTTTTTTAGTGAAATCTGATAGCAGGTTTTGGTAGTACTAACTTGAAGGCCCCATTGTTGAGTCCAATCTGTGAGGTCGTCCAGTGCTGTTTGCATTGTTGAGACTGTATAGGTAGGGTATTGTCTGAATAATACAATGTTAAGTCGTCGGCGTATGCCGAGAGGTGAA
>WNGS01033816.1:26226-36541 GCA_020271785.1 Procambarus virginalis | reverse complement strand
ATCACCTCATTTTTGGGCACACGTGAGGAACACAATGCGAACAAGCCTGAATGGTCCCCAGGACATATGCGACTGAAAACTCACACCCAGAAGTGACTCGAACCCATACTGCCAGGAGCAACGCAACTGGTATCTACAGCCGCCTTAATCCGCTTGACCATCACGTCCAGACAAAGGAAGGTGATAGCCAAAGCTATTTGAACCACTTCCTGCCGGCACTTGATGGAAACTTTTGGGCATAGCATTTTATCAAATCACCTCATTCTTTGGGGCACACGTGAGGAACACAAATGCGAACAAGCCTGAATGTCCCCCAGGACTATATGCGACTGAAAACTCACACCCCAGAAGTGACTCGAACCCATACTGCAGGAGCAACGCAACTGGTATCTACAGGACGCCTTAATCCGCTTGACCATCACGTCCGGACAAAGGAAGTGATAGCCAAAGCTATTTGAACCACTTCCTCGCTGGCACTCGGAGGTATCTTGGGCATAGCATTTTATCAAATCACCTCATTCTTGGGGCACCCGTGAGGAACACAAATGCGAACAAGCCTGAATGGTCCCCAGGACTATATGCGACTGAAAACTCACACCCCAGAAGTGACTCGAACCCATACTGCCAGGAGCAACGCAACTGGTATCTACAGGACGCCTTAATCCGCTTGACCATCACGTCCGGACAAAGGAAGTGATAGCCGAAGCTATTTGAACCACTTCCCTGCCGGCACTTGGATGGTAATCTTGGGCATAGCATTTTATCAAATCACCTCATTTTTGGGCAACGTGAGGAACACAAATGCGAACAAGCCTGAATGGTCCCCAGGACTATATGCGACTGAAAACTCACACCCCAGAAGTGACTCGAACCCATACTGCCAGGAGCAACGCAACTGGTATCTACAGGACGCCTTAATCCGCTTGACCATCACGTCCGGACAAAGAAAGTGATAGCCGAAGCTATTTGAACCACTTCCCCGCCGGCACTCGGATGTAATCTTGGGCATAGCATTTTATCAAATCACCTCATTCTTTGGGGCACACTGAGGAACACAAATGCGAACAAGCCTGAATGGTCCCCAGGACTATATGCGACTGAAAACTCACACCCCAGAAGTGACTCGAACCCATACTGCCAGGAGCAACGCAACTGGTATCTACAGGACGCCTTAATCCGCTTGACCATCACGTCCGGACAAAGGAAGTGATAGCCGAAGCTATTTGAACCACTTCCCGCCGGCACTCGATGGTAATCTTGGGTAGCATTTTATCAAATCACCTCATTCTTTGGGGCACACGTGAGAACACAAATGCGAACAAGCCTGAATGGTCCCAGGACTATATGCGACTGAAAACTCACACCCCAGAAGTGACTCGAACTCATACTGCCAGGAGCAACGCAACTGGTATCTACAGGACGCTTTAATCCGCTTGACCATCACGTCCAAACAAGGAAGTGATAGCCAAGCTATTTGAACCACTTCCCCCCGGCACTTGGATGAAATCTTGGCATAGCATTTTATCAAATCACCTCATTCTTTGGGGCACACGTGAGGAACACAAATGCGAACAAGCCTGAATGGTCCCAGGACTATATGCGACTGAAAACTCACACCCCAGAAGTGACTCGAACCCATACTGCCAGGAGCAACGCAACTGGTATCTACAGGACGCCTTAATCCGCTTGACCATCACGTCCGGACAAAGGAAGTGATAGCCAAAGCTATTTGAACCACTTCCCCGCTGGCACTCGGATGGTAATCTTGGGCATAGCATTTTATCAAATCACCTCATTCTTTGGGGCACCCGAGAGGAACACAAATGCGAACAAGCCTGAATGGTCCCCATGACTATATGCGACTGAAAACTCACCCCAGAAGTGACTCGAACCCATACTGCCAGGAGCAACGCAACTGGTATCTACAGGACGCCTTAATCCGCTTGACCATCACGTCCAGACAAAGGAAGTGATAGCCAAAGCTATTTGAACCACTTCCCCGCCGGCACTTGGATGGAAATCTTGGGCATAGCATTTTATCAAATCACCTCATTCTTTGGGGCACACGTGAGGAACACAAATGCGAACAAGCCTGAATGGTCCCCAGGACTATATGCGACTGAAAACTCACACCCCAGAAGTGACTCGAACCCATACTGCCAGGAGCAAGCAACTGGTATCTACAGGACGCCTTAATCCGCTTGACCATCACGTCCGGACAAAGGAAGTGATAGCCGAAGCTATTTGAACCACTTCCCCGCCGGCACTCGGATGGTAATCTTGGGCATAGCATTTTATCAAATCACCTCATTCTTTGGGGCACACGTGAGGAACACAAATGCGAACAAGCCTGAATGGTCCCAAGGACTATATGCGACTGAAAACTCACACCCCAGAAGTGACTCGAACCCATACTGCCAGGAGCAACGCAACTGGTATCTACAGGACGCCTTAATCCGCTTGACCATCACGTCCGGACAAAGAAGTGATAGCCGAAGCTATTTGAACCACTTCCCGCCGGCACTGGATGGTAATCTTGGGCATAGCATTTTATCAAATCACCTCATTCTTTGGGGCACATGAGAACACAAATGCGAACAAGCCTGAATGGTCCTGGACTATATGCGACTGAAAACTCACACCCAGAAGTGACTCGAACCCATACTGCCAGGAGCAACGCAACTGGTATCTACAGGACGCCTTATTCGCTTGACCATCACGTCCGAACAAAGAAAGTGATAGCCGAAGCTATTTGAACCACTTCCCCGCCACTCGGATGGTAATCTTGGGCATAGCATTTTATCAAATCACCTCATTCTTTGGGCACACATGAGGAACACAAATGCGAACAAGCCTGAATGGTCCCCAGGACTATATGCGACTGAAAACTCACACCCCAGAAGTGACTCGAACCCATACTGCCAGGAGCAACGCAACTGGTATCTACAGGACGCCTTAATCCGCTTGACCATCACGTCCAGACAAAGGAAGTGATAGCCAAAGCTATTTGAACCACTTCCCCGCCGGCACGTGGATGGAAATCTTGGGCATAGCATTTTATCCAATCACTTCACTCTTTGGGACACACGTGAGGAACACAAATGCGAATAAGCCTGAATGGTCCCCTGGACTATATGCGACTGAAAACTCACACCCCAGAAGCTCGCCCATCTGCCTTAGCAACCCCTGGTATCCCCCTAATCCGCTTGACCATCACGTCCGACAAAGGAAGTGATAGCCGAAGCTATTTGAACCACTTCCCCGCCGGCACTCGGATGGTAATCTTGGGCATAGCATTTTATCAAATCACCTCATTCTTTGGGGCACACGTGAGGAACACAAATGTGAACAAGCCTGAATGGTCCCCAGGACTATATGCGACTGAAATCACACCCCAGAAGTGACTCGAACCCATACTGCCAGGAGCAACGCAACTGGTATCTACAGGACACTTTAATCCGCTTGACCATAACGTCGTCCAGACAAAGAAGTGATAGCCGAAGCTATTTGAACCACTTCCCCGCCGCACTTGGATGGAATCTTGGGCATAGCATTTTATCAAATCACCTCATTCTTTGGGCACACGTGAGGAACACAAATGCGAACAAGCCTGAATGGTCCCGTAGGACTATATGCGACTGAAAACTCACACCCAGAAGTGACTCGAACCCATACTGCCAGGAGCAACGCAACTGGTATCTACAGGACCTTAATCCGCTTGACCATCACGTCCGGACAAAGAAGTGATAGCCAAAGCTATTTGAACCACTTCCTCGCCGGCACTCGGATGGTAATCTTGGGCATAGCATTTATCAAATCACCTCATTCTTTGGGGCACCGAGAGGAACACAAATGCGAACAAGCCTGAATGGTCCCCAGGACTATATGCGACTGAAACTTACACACCAGAAGTGACTCGAACCCATACTGCCAGGAGCAACGCAACTGGTATCTACAGGACGCCTTAATCCCTTGACCATCACGTCCAGACAAGGAAGTGATAGCCGAAGCTATTTGAACCACTTCCCCCCGGCACTCGGATGGTAATCTTGGGCATAGCACTTTATCAAATCACACATTCTTTGGGCACACGTGAGGAACACAAATGCGAACAAGCCTGAATGGTCCCCAGGACTATATGCGACTGAAAACTCACACCCCAGAAGTGACTCGAACCCATACTGCCAGGAGCAACGCAACTGGTATCTACAGGACGCCTTAATCCGCTTGACCATCACGTCCAGACAAGGAAGTGATATCCAAAGCTATTTGAACCACTTCCCCGCCGGCACTTGGATGGAAATATTGGGCATAGCATTTTATCAAATCACCTAATTCTTTGGGGCACACTGAGGAACACAAATGCGAACAAGCCTGAATGGTCCCCAGGACTATATGCGACTGACAACTCACAACCCAGAAGTGACTCGAACCCATACTGCCAGGAGCAACGCAACTGTATCTACAGGACGCCTTAATCCGCTTGACCATCACGTCCGGAAAAAAGTGATAGCCGAAGCTATTTGAACCACTTCCCCGCCGGCACTCGATGGTAATCTTGGGCATAGCATTTTATCAAATCACCTCATTCTTTGGGGCACACGTGAGGAACACAAATGCAAACAAGCCTGAATGGTCCCAAGGACTATATGCGACTGAAACTCACACCCCAGAAGTGACTCGAACCCATACTGCCAGGAGCAACGCAACTGGTATCTACAGGACGCCTTAATCCGCTTGACCATCACGTCCGGACAAAGGAGTGATAGGCGAAGCTATTTGAACCACTTCCTCGCCAGCACGCAGATGGTAATCTTGGGCATAGCATTTCATCAAATCACCTCATTCTTTGGGGCACGCGAGGAACACAAATGCGAACAAGCCTGAATGGTCCCCAGGACTATATGCGACTGAAAATTCACACCCCAGAAGTGACTCGAACGCATACTGCCAGGAGCAACGCAACTGGTTTCTACAGGACGCCTTAATCCGCTTGACCATCACGTCCGGACAAAGAAGTGATATCCGAAGCTATTTGACCACTTCCCCCCCGGCACTCGATGGTAATCTTGGGCAAAGAATTTTATCAATTCACCTCATTGTTGGGGCACACGTGAGGAACACAAATGTGAACCAGCCTGAATGGTCCCCAGGTTATATGCGACTGAAAACTCACACCCCAGAAGTGACTCGAACCCATACTGCCAGGAGCAACGCAACTGGTATCTACAGGACGACTTAATCCGCTTGACCATCACGTTCGGACAAAGGAAGTGATAGCCGAAGCTATTTGAACCACATTCCCGCCGGCACTCGATGGTAATCTTGGCATAGCATTTCATCAAATCACCTCATTCTTGGGGCACACGTGAGGAACACAAATGCGAACCAGCCTGAATGGTCCCCAGGACTATATGCGACTGAAAACTCACACCCCAGAAGTGACTCGAACTCATACTGCCAGGAGCTTTGCAACTGGTATCTACAGGACGCCTTAATCCGCTTGACCATCACGTCCAGACAAAGGAAGTGATATCCGAAGCTATTTGAACCACTTCCACACTGGCACTCGGATGGTAATCTTGGGCATAGCACTTTATCAAATCATCACATTCTTTGGGGCACACGAGGAACACAAATGCGAACAAGTCTGAATGGTCCCGTAAAACTATATGCGACTGAAAACTCACACCCCAGAAGTGACTCGAACCTATAATGCAAGGAACAACGCAACTGTATCTACAGGATGCCTTAATCCGCTTGACCATCACGTCCAGACAAAGGAAGTGATATCCAAAGCTATTTGAACACTTCCCCGCCGCCACTTGGATGAAATATTTGGCACAGAATTTTATCAAATCACCTCATTCTTTGGGGCACACTAGAGGAACACAAATGCGAACAAGCCTGAATGGTCCCCAGGACTATATGCGACAGACAACTTACACCCCAGTTTCTCCTCTCTGGTTACCCTTTACATTTTATCAACTATGCCTATTCGTAAGCTAAGCGAAATTTCATTCATCCCAAACCTGTTTCCAACACTAGTACCACTGTGCTCTGCCCTCCCTTCACATCTGAACTAAAAAAATCTCACTAATACTCTTCGTCCTCTTAACATTAAACTCGCCTTTCGACAAACTAACACTCTTCATAGTACTCTGGTTCACACTGCTGCTCCTTCTTCTTATGCTGCTAATGTCATTCTATTCCTGTTCGTCTTGTCCTCTCCCAGTACTTTTGAGAAACTGGCCGTACACTAAATGACAGACTTAAGAACACAAAAAAGTGTTAAGTCTGTAGACATAAAAACAACTGGTCTCTTCTGACATGTTACGGATTCCAATAATCCTATTGATTGATCTTCTCAAATAATCTTTCCAGCCTCTATTCTTCATAGACGCCGTCTTGTCGAATCGGCTCTGATAGATAATGTAAATACTGGATTCAATGTAATAGTCACTTTATTCCTGCAAACAACAGATATTTTAAATGTCTTGATATTACCACTCGTCAATACATAATGTATACTAATGTGTCTTTTTCGAATAATATAAAATACACGGCGAAACTGTAAGTATTACCGAGAAATTACTATTTTAATGGATATGTTGAGCAAGTGCCAGATAGCACCGTGACTTCATAAAAACGATGTACTATGGCGGATAATAACTCACAATTAACACTGTA
The DNA here is from genome assembly GCA_020271785.1 of Procambarus virginalis. Lineage (NCBI taxonomy): Eukaryota > Metazoa > Arthropoda > Malacostraca > Decapoda > Cambaridae > Procambarus > Procambarus virginalis. The sequence continues at coordinate 29,851 of WNGS01033816.1, read as the reverse complement.
CTCGACACGATTAACAAGGATTTCATGTTGAGCAGGGACCTTTCAACCATTTTTTTAAATGTCCTACCGGGCTACATGGTATTTCTAATATATAGTAGTTAATCTAAGTAATCGTCTGACAATCTGTTTCAAGGATGAAGTGCACCAGAGGCAAAACAGACTGAACAGACACAGGTCTAGAATGCCTCCACATAGAATTGTGGGTTCAGGATCATCCACATCTGTACATCAATGTGACTACTGTGCAGATGATGATTCACAATAACGTGGCTTTAGATATTGTGACATAACTGCACACCAGAAATGGAAAAATGGCGATGTTTCAATCCGTCCTGACCATTATCAAGCTGTATGTCTTGAAATGGACCAAACAGACCAAACGTCGTTGTTTTTTATCTTCTGTTGTGGTTTGGTCATGTGACTACTGTATTTAGTAAAGACAGCAATTGCTTTCCATTCTTATTACTGAAGTCCTTGTGGTAAGATAGTATTGAAGTCATTACCATGATTGTTGGGTGACCACTGTGTGCATATTACCCTTAAACCGCGCATATCATATATAAATGATATCAATGACAAAACCGAAATCGCGCACAATCATTTATATATGATTTCGTGTCTAGCGCTATAATTTAAACACCCCGCCTACGATAGGGCAGCTATAGTACAGCCACGACTGATAGTTGCCAGATCCCACCTAAAAAAAATCCAGCCCAACATTCTTGAGAGTGAGAACGTCAGTATTGCGCCAGCCACCAAGGCTGGCGCACGCAGCACGAGCGCACAGCACCGCTGTTCAGCTTGTGACCACAGCATCGCTACAAATGCCAAAATATAAGTGATACTGCTATTATTTAGCATGATAGTATTACTGAAGCCCCCTGAATTTGATAAACTGACCAGGATTCTGATAACAGCTTGATTGTGGAGATATTCGCGCTGTGCTCGATGGGAGGGAGGATTGTGGCATTGTCTTCTGACTGTGTGTGGCCACCATTTATTGACTGCACTCACCATACCAGCTTAGTGTTCGCTATGGTGAACACAAAGTAGATACTTACATATAACGTGTGTATAGTGTGAGATAACAGCGAGAGGAGTAGTTGGGAGCCGCCATTTTGGGAGAGGAGCGTCGTCTGCAGGAATTATCGTGTTGTTTACCTGTGACCACAAAGGGTCTTTGGGCACCATACCAGCTTATTTGTACAAGTATGATGAATAAAACAGATAGATACTTATATAATGTGTGTATATAGCATAATAACCCACAACCATATTGTTGAGGAGAAAATATTAGTGCGTGTGGCCTTGAGGGTGGCCGCCGATCAGCTGACTGTGGAGTAGCTACGTCTTTGTGCGTTACTCACCATACAAGCTTAGATGTACATTTATGGTGAACAAAACATGTAAATACGTATATATAACGTCTGTGTATAGTGAATAAATGCAAAAACAGTATTGTGGGAGGTAAATGAGGGTGAGTGAGGTGGTGTTGAGGGAGGCGTGGCAGTGAGTGGCTCGCTGGTGTGTGGCGGCCACTCCTCGTTGCTTTTTGACTCACAAGACCAACTTAGTAGTTCGTTATGGTGAACAAAACATGCGATACTTATATATAACCTGTGTTATAGTGTAGCAACAGCAAACTATTTGCTTATTGTTTTATGAACATAATAATTGAATCACTTATATGCACACCATAATTTTGAGTACAGCGATGGTTCACACTTTTATAATATAAATATACCACATTCACTGTATGGAATAATATTACTGCAAAAACTAAGAAAAAATCAATCAAGACATTGAAATAATTAGGAAATATATATTGGTGCAACTGCCGTCTGACAGCTCGGGCGGAGTAGACCTCGTCTGGCGAAGGCTCTGCCAACGCCCCTTTTTTGCCACACTTCCCTACCCTACTGCGGCTAAAATATGCTACCTACGATTTTTTTGTTATTTTTTCCGTGATCAGGAACAAAAATACAATTCTATAAGACGAAAGAATTTTTTCGATTTTTTTTTTTTTGTTGCGCCTTGGGTGTGAATTCCATTTGGGCCCCTAGCGGTTTGAGGTAAAAGTAATATTGTAATCAAAGCTTTCCGAAACATTTTAATTATTACTTTCTCATCTGTTTTAATTTCATTAATCATTGCTTCCTCACTTCCCCAAATACCTAGGAAGGAATAAAATTATGATGAGAAAGCACAGATATATGAGGATAAAGAGCTGGGAAATGAACAAGAGATGCAATGCTGAGGGCATCGCTCTGCTGTAAAGTCCAGGTGGTCAAAATTATGACCTACGATATATATTTAAAAATCCTGCAAGGATAAATAAACTATGTTACATTAAGCACATTTGTTTATTGACAGAATGCACTTAGTGACTTTTTATGTAGACACAACAGTAAAGTTCTCTGTAATAATTAAAGGGACATGAGTAAGGACCAATTATTATGCTTTATTCTAAGAATATAAATTATTATAAACATAACTATATTATTCACATACATCAAAATAAAAATTCACCTGTAAATCAAGTACAAATAGCAAGGTAAGGTCAGGTAATTATCAGGAGAAAGCACTATGCCATTACAACTATTTAGCACTTTGAAGGAATATGCGGTTAAGTGTTTGGGGATAAGATGGAGGAAAGGAATGATACCCAACCACTTGGCCGATCGGGGATTGAACGGTGACCTGCATGAAGTGGGAACTTTGTGTATCGGTCAAGTCCAAGGTGGGTGGGTAAAGTCACAACGTGGTTGAAAATTACACACTCCATCTACACATCTGATATACAAGAAAATCTTAACATTTGGGTCCATTCTGGACAATTATCTAGTTAATAATGGTCCAGGATAGACTTATATGACTTCACTTCCTTTATTTTAAGATGTGGTGAATTAGGTGATGAATTAAATCAATATTTGGCAAGTTAGATACCTGGCAACACACAGGCCTATAGCTTATGAGTATATGCCTATATAGTCAACATTTAAACTTTGAGAGCTATATTTTTAAATTGATATAACTTTTTATTAAAGTAAATATCCTTGTAAATAATTGTTTGTAAATAATTAAATGAATAATAATAATATAAGCAATTGGCCTAGGCTAGGGTACTACCATGAAAGAAATGTTACCAGGATAATACAAATTCCAGTCAGGTTAATATAAATGTTCCATGAATAATACACCAATCTGGTGCAGGCTACATATAAAATGTTTCCTAGTATAATACAAATTCTGGTGAGATTAATCAGATTAATATAAATGTACACTGGAAAATCTACATTCTGGTCAGGTCTAAATCTAGATGTTTCCAGTTATAATACGACCTGTCTGCTCCAAGGAGGGGGGGGGGGGGGGGGGTGGGGGTGAAGTATATTACCGGGTTCACCTTGCATAATACATATTTTAGTCAGGTTAATATAAATGCTCCCTTTATAATACATTCTGATCAGGGGGAGTACATTATACAGGTTCCCTGTATAATACCGGTTCTTTTAGACACCACAGGTTCCCTGTATATACAGGTTCTCTGTATTATTCAAGTTCCCTGTATAATACATATTCTTGGGGGGAGTATAATACATATTCTTGGGGGGCAGTATAATAATAA
>WNGS01033815.1:0-16783 GCA_020271785.1 Procambarus virginalis | reverse complement strand
ATTACGTTGGAATGTCTATGGAGTAAACTACTGCAAACAGGATGGTATAGTGTCAACTACCAACTGTAGGATGGGTATAGGGTCCACTTCCACCTGTTAGGTGGGTAAGGGGTCCATACCACTTGTAGGATGGGTCTGGACCCATCAACTGCCCATAAGATGGGTATAGGGACCACTATCATCCACAGGATATCCATGGGGTCCACTACTGCCCACTGGATGGGTATATGTTCCACTTCCACCCAAAGGATGTGTGTGGCATCCACTATACCGCCCACAAGATGGGTATGGGGTCTACAATCACCACAGGATGAAAATTTTGTCTACTACCATCCACAGGATGGGTGTGGCCTCCGTTGCCGGCCACAGCGTGAAAATAGGGTCCAGTACTGTCCACGGAATGGGTATATGCTTAACTACTACCGACATTATGAGTATATCGTCTACTACAGCCCACAGGATGGGAATGTGGTTAACTACCACCCATAGGACGCATATGGGGTAAATTACCGCCCTTAGGGTGGGTATTGGGTCCATTACCGCCCACAGAATGGGTATGGTTCCCACAGCCGCCCACACGATAAGTATGGTGTCCACTAACGCCCAAAGGATGGGTATGGCCTCCACTGTCACATACAGGATGAGTATAGAGTCCAGTACCGCCCACAGGTTGGGCATATGTTCATTACACCCCACAAAATGCTAATGGGGTCAAGTACCGCCCATAGGATAAGTATGGGGTCCACTACCGCCGACAGGATGGCTTTGGGGACCACTATTTTCCACGGGATTAGTATGGGGGTCGACTTCCGCCCACAGGTTGGGTATGGGGGTCATGGCCATCCACAGGATGGGTATATGCGCCACTACCGCCAACAAAATGAGTATGGTGTCCACTACCGTCTACAAGATGGGTATGAGGTCCACTACCGCCCACATGATGGATATTGGGTCAACAGCCACTCACAGGATGTGTATGGGGGGCCACTACTACCCACAGGATGGGTATGGGGTCACTACCACCCACAGGATTGATATGGGGTCCATTACCGCCCACAGGATGGGTATTGGGTCCAATATCACCCACAGGATGGGTATGGGGTCCATTACCGCCCACAGGATGAGCATGGGGTTCTCTACCACCAACAGGATGAGTATATTGGGACCATTACTGCCCATAGGATGGGTATATGGGATTTATAATTATAATAAGCACTATTAGTTTATTATTATTTATTAGGTAAATTATTACTACTTAATTATTATAATTAAGTACCTAATTTCGTCTTCATAGATTCTTACTCTGTGATTTAAAATTGCTCTGTATCTAGTGTTATCCCAATCTCCCAATCTTTATACTTTATCCAATCAACTTTACCATTGTGATCATCGCTGTCTTCTTATATGTGTTAGCAATATGCTGTATTGTGCCTATTAATCTTTGTTAAATTATTATTCAAACTGTCAATGCAATCCATCTGAGCTACCTAAGTGCTTTAATAAATATACATTCAAATCTCTCTCATCTCATTTTTTTCTCTGTAATGTACCTGTTATCAATTTACAAATTTTGCTAGTGTTTACCTACTTAAAATTTTCTGTAAGATTAAGGACCTGCCCGAAATGCTGCACTTACTAGTGGCTTTACAAGAATGTAATCACTATGCTATGTATCTTACAATCCCAATGTACCTTCTTGTATATATATCTATATAAATAAAAATGGAAATGTTCGTTTGTTCAAAATCGCTAATCTCCGAAAGTTCTTTCACCGAAATTCTTTGAAATTTTCACACAACGTTCCATTCCCATCCGAGCACGTTTTTATGTACATGCTATATAGATGTCACGTCTGTGACGGGAAAGCACATGTTTTTTTTGGATTACTGTGATTTTCATGTGGGGGGGGGGGAAATCTTCGAAACCTCTTTACCGACTGCTTTGAAATTTTAACACAACGTTGCATTCGAATAGGTGAATGTTTTTATATACCTAGTATATACATGTCTCACATTTGATAGGAAAAATACATACTTTTTTTGAAAAACAGCGCCATCTGTTGAATGTAAGAGCAACACACACTGTAATCTCCAAAAGTTCTTCACCGATTGCTTTGAAATTTTGGCACAACAATCCATTTGAATACACGTCTGTCTTTATACACCTACTATATAGATGCCACACCTGTGACAGGTAAAAATATTTTTTTTTAAACTGCGCTATCTTTTGCATGTACGAGCAAAATTCGCAATATTAAATATGTTACAGTTCCATTTCAATGTTTCCGATTGCATTGATAAATGTTATTTTTATAGATTTCGATTTATTTTAATTATTTTGTGTGACATTGTGTTGGAATTCAGCTGTGTTGTTTACCATACCGTTCATTTTGTAAGTATAAGTATAGATGCCACACCTGTCACAGGTAAAACTATGTTTTTCTTGAAAAGCAGCACCATCTGTTGCATATAAGAGCAACACACATGCTGTACTGAATATGTTTCAATTCCATTTCAATGTTTCTGATTGCACTGATGAATTCAATTTTCATAGGTTTTGATTTATTTTCATTTTGATATGATGCTTTGGTTTGAATTGTCTTGGAATTGAGCTATGTTGTTTACCTTACCGTTCATTTCGTGAGTATAGTTTATTTTAGGTTGCTAACCACTTGTCACCGCCCTTGAGTCTAAATATGGTTCTTCACCCAGCAGTGTTAAAGTAATATTAAATCGGCCTTGCCACAAACATCTAGGGGTATCAAAAAGTCACTGTATAAAAAAGGTGAACAATATATTTGTGCTAAGGGGGACAAAACATAACAATTAAATAGTGCCAGAACATTCTTTAACTTGCATTAACATAAATAAAAACTTCTTAGTGAGGCATGAGCAATATCACCAGAATATGAATACGTAAAAGGGAATACCCACAATCATCTAACCAGAGAAATAACTAAAAATAACCAACACCAAGGACTGAGCTTAACCCATGACTACCGTCGACCACCGCCTTCACACTACTGCCGGATTACTGGCTTGCCAGGACTGCGTCACCTCCCTAACTATCAACAGACTATCCAAACTGGTCAACTGCCCACGGAGAAATACATGAGAATTGTAACACGAAAACTTCATACAATGTACCATGTTATAATATATTATCATATAATATAAAATTTCTCATACTAGATACAACATTAATTAGAGAATAAGATAGTAATGAATGAATCATAAAATGAATGAATGAGGGAATGAATGAATCTTTAGCAAGATTCGTGACACCACTCCACCATCCCCTCTTCCTTCCAACCCATCCTCGACTCAAGTCCATTACATTCAGCAGTCAACCCCACAGACGCATTCATAAATTTTAACATGCTGTTCAATCAAAACGGGAATTTTCTCAAGTATAAATTAATATTATAATATATTAGCATATTGTGTATAAATAGGCATAGGTTAGGTTAGGTCAGGTGTTTAGGTTCTGCTGGCGATTATTTGTATTTGTAGTACGTGGATGAAGCATTTACAGCGTTGTGATTCGAACAAAATTCGTCAGTGAAGCACTTGTTCCGGATATGTTCGAACGCCAGCAGTTGTGAGTCGTGTGTAAACCGCTTTTCATTCATAAACAGGGGGTTTGGCGGGTGCATGGAATCACTTTTGGATCTTTGTTTGGAGGACGGGCTGCTTCCTTCCCACCATGCCCCACACAACTCCTGGTTCAAGGAGTCGTGTGGGGTTCGAGTCCTGGTCCTTGAGGCCGAGCGGACGTCTGGACACCTCTGCCTGGGAGCTGCCAGTTCATGTTTTGTTTTCGCATTTTGGCTTTGCTACTGCCTTTTGGCATCCCTTTTCAACGGTTCGATTGTACAACGCCTGGCACACATATCCACTTGGGTCACGTGATTGTCGATAGATTTTTTTTTGGTGTTTTCTGGCTGGATCTCCCGGTGGTGTGACTGTGTTCGGGGGCCGGCTTGGCCGAGAGGTGCCGGGGGTTGGCGGGTCTTGGTGGGCTCCTGGTGTGCCCTCAGTCGTGGTGGGCGGCCGGCTTCTGCTCTGCCGGAGGACGCTGGATGACTTTTTTTGTTTTAGTTGGGGGCCGAGTTTTGGTTTTGCTATCTGGTGTTCTCTGTGTACTCACCTAATTGTGCTTGTGGGGGTTGAGCTTTGGCTCTTTGGTCCCACCTCTCAACTGTCAATCAACTGAGTGGGGCGGGGTCGATGCTTGTCACCCTGAAGGACTCCTGGGGCTTCCCCAATCATCTGCCCGTTTGTGTTTTTTCGCCACATGGCGTATTAGTTTCAAGTGATTGGCGTCACTCTCTTCGCGATTAAGCTTGGCGTTTCACCTTTCCTGGCTTCGCGATTAACCCATCACAGGTATGCTGGGGCGCATCCGATCTCACGATCGTTGTCGCCCCTAAATCAACAACAACAACAACAATGGTGCCCCACACCCCAGTCCCTTTGTCCTCTCCACTATTCTCCTTTCCCCCATCCCCCTCGTCCCCACCATCCCAAACTCTCCTTTCCCTTGACCTTCCCCACTATTACTCCCTCGTCCTCCCCACCATCTCTCACTTCTGTCCCCTCATCATCCCCACCATTCTCCACTCCCTCATCCGATGCCTTTCCAAATGGTCTGATGTTCCCATCAGAGAATTGAGAACATCAAGTGATCTGATGTTCCCATCACTGAAATATAAGAAGAACAGTTAAAAATGAAATGAAAATATGAAGAAATATAAAAATAAACTATACTCACGAAATGAACTGTATGGTAAAGAACACAGCTCAATTCCAATGTAAATTACACAAAATAATTAAATCAAGATGAAAATAAATCTAAATCTATGAAAATTCAATTTATCAATAGAATCAGAAACATTGAAATGGAATTCAAGATATTTAGTGTAGTATGCGTGTTGCTCTTAGATGCAACAGATGGCGCTGTTTTTCAAGAAAAGCATAGTTTTTCCTGTCACAGGTGTGGCATCTATACATACATTTACAAAATGAACGGTATGGTAAACAACACAGCTCAATTCCAAATCAATATCACACAAAATAATTCAAGAAAAAATTTAATAAATCGAAATCTATAAAAATAAAATTTATCAATGCACTCGGAAACATTGAAGTCGAATTCGTGACATATTCAGAATAGCGTGCATGATGCTATTATGTGCAACATATGGAGATGTTTTTCAAAAATGCATGTTTTTACCCGTCACAGGGGTGGCATCTATATAGTAGGTATATAAAACCATGCTCCTATTCGAACGCAACGTTATGTCAAAATTTCAATGATAGATTGAAAATTTCAATGATAGATTGAAAGTTCTTCACAGTAATCGGTGAAGAACTTTCAATGATTATGGCATGTGTTGCTCTTACATCCAACAGATGGCGCTGTTTTTCAAAACAAGCATGTTTTTTTTCCTGTCACAGGTGAGACATGAATATAGTAGATATATAAAAAGACGTGTTTATTCGAATGCAACGTTGTGTTAAAATTTCAAAGCAATCGGTAATGAGATTTTGAAGAATTTCCTCACATGAAAAACACAGTTTTTCAGTAAAAGCATGCTTTTTACCGTCACAGACGTGACATCTATATAGTATATATATAAAAACCTGGCCGGATGCGAATGGAACGTTGTGTGAAAATTTCAAAAGCAATCAGTGAAGAACTTTCGGAGATTAGCGATTTTGAACAAACGAACATTTCCATTTTTATTTATATAGATACTAGATGTACCCACCACGTGTTGCTGTGGCTCAGTCTGGTTAAATAGAAAAGAAAGAAAAGAGAAAGAGCACGTTTCTAATATGTATAATTTCACAATGCTTGTGGGTATAAAATACTTTTTGTTGTTCCATTATCTGGGGAGATATAGAGACTGTCCGTTTTGCCGGCTCTAGAACACGCAACATATAATTGTCCATGTGAGAAGCAATCTGTGTCTAGATATAAACCGCACAATTCGAAAGATTGGCCCAGAGCTTTGTTGATGGTGACTGCAAACTCAAATCGAATTGGAAATTACAATCTCTTAAATTGAAATGCCATATCTGTTGGAATCATAGGAATGCGAGGAATGAGGACATCTTCACCTTTGAAAGGTCCTGTCAAGAATGTTGCTTCTACGTCGTTGCTGAATATTTTTTTCACTGCAAGCCACGTGACGTTGCAATGCTTTTAAATTGCAGTACGTGCAGTGGTATTCCTGGTAGATTGAGTGAATTAAAAAATTCTGTTTGGATAATTAACCGCTTCATCTGCTTCCACAACAATGACTTCGGACTTGTATGTGACTTCCTTACTTTGAATGTAAGACTGAATAATATTGTTAAGTTCGTAGACGTCTTTGTTCTTAGTCGCAAGCTCCTTTACTCAGCCAGTCGTGATTCTTATAATTGATCTGAATATTGGGAAATACTTTTTCAACTAATTCCTCTTTTGACGTCACTAAATTGCTGAAGTTTTGACGCAATGAAATTCGTCCTGACGTCAGATCAACCGGCACGTTTCCGTTCCCAATTTCCAGAAATTGATGTGAGAATATCTCAACTGATGGATCGTTTTGCAGCTGGACACGTAAATCTGTAGTTAATTCTAACGTCTTTACATGGCGCCACAAAGTAGAGTATTTCAGGCAAGCAATTATTTCGTCCGCTGGTTTCGATCGAGGAATTACAGATAATGTTTGCCTGAAATCTCCTGCAAACAGTATTAATGCATTCCCAAATGGTCTGATGTTTCCACACAAACTTTTCAATGATCGATCAGGAGCCTCGAACGATTTTTTGTAGTCCATTATGCATTCACCCCAAACAATAAGTTTGCATTTCTGCAATACTTTTCCCATGCTGGATGCTTTGGAAATGTTGCACATGGGAGTTTCAATGAATTTCATGTTTAATGGCAATTTCAAAGCCGAATGAGCAGTTCTTCCTCCTGGTAGCAATGTCGCAGCTATTCAGGACGATGCAAGAGCTAAGACTATGCCATTTTGGGGTCGAATTGCTGCCAGAATCAATCTAATTAGGAAGGTTTTACCAGTTCCTCCTGGCACGTCTAAGAAGAAGAAGATTTCTCCAAACCCGTTATTGAAAATTTGAATTATATGATCGTAAATGACTTTTTGCTCAAACATTAGCTTAGGAATATTTGACTGCACATACCACAACCGATCACCCGTGTTGTAATTTTGTTCACGACGCAATTCTACATCGAACGAAACAGCTGCAGATCGATTCGGTGATGGCCTTCGCAATTGATTGAGAACTTTGTTCGCAATTTATAAGTACAAATCCTTAATTGTTATCAATGTTTCGCTGTAGATTTCTGCTGTGAAATCCATGTTCATATTTGCATTTTCCTTGCGTATTCAACGAAAAATATCTTAAGCTAAGTGCGATTTATATTTCTCCCATAACTCTGTTTGAGATGAAGGAAAACAGGCGGTCAATATGATTGCAAACAATGCACGAATTTGATTTGGATGTGACGTGTTTCATGCATCATTAATGCATACATCCCAGTGTCTGTCGTTCTCCAATAAATACAAAGCTTGACATGCACTACGGAAAGTGGCATGTGTAACGCCGTTGACAAATCTCAATTGCTGGAAAGACGTTGAACCAAGCACATTTACCAACAGCATGCGAATAAAGAAGCATTCATCATGATTGGGATGCATGGTGTACAGTGTGCGTATCGTAGTTTATTTGAATATACCAGGTTGTCCATCGACTCCCTCTCCTCTTCTGCGTCGTTCAAATGATTTTCTGGTCGCATTCCATATGTAATATGGAGGCACTTCCGAATACAGCAGTGTTTTCGCAAACGGGTCATTTTGACATAACGTTAAGAAAGCAGTTAACGTTGTAGCCGGTGGATTCATAGCTATTTGTTGCATATTTGCGGCTGTGAAATATACGCGTTGTCCATTTTCTTGTTTTTAAAAACAAAACAAAAAAATACTAAAAAAATATTTCAATTAAAATGCAGATCAATTGACACAGCTCAATTCCTCCGCCAATAGCACTGAAAATAAGAACAGTAAAAAAAATCGAAATTAAAAAATAAAAAATAAACTATAGTCCTGAAATGAAAAGTATGATAAACAACACAGCTCAATTCCAATGCAATGACACACAAAATAATTAAATAAAAATGAAAAAATATCGAAATCTATGAAAATTCAATATATCAATGCAATGGAAACACTGAAATGGAATTAAAACATATTTTATACAACCTGTGTTGCTATTACGTAAAACAGATGGCGCTGTTTTTCAAGCAAATCATGTTTTTACCTGTCACAGGTGTGGCATATATATCGTAGGTACATCAAAACACACGCGAATTCGAAAGGAACGTTGTGTCAAAATTTCAAAGCAATTGGTAAAGAACTTTCGGAGATTACAGCGTGTGTTGATCTTACGTCCAACAGATGGTGGCATTTTTCACAAAAAGCATGTTTTTTCCTGTCCCAGGTGAGTCATGTATATAGTAGGTATATAAAAGGTATAGCCACTCCCCCGGCCCCCACCTCCCACGATCAGGAGGACGCGTCTTTCTTTCCCCCCGCCCCCTCCCAGGCCGGGCCAGCGCAGCCTCCCAACCCCCACCCACCACATCCGAGCCCACCCACCCCCAGACATCTGCCCAGACATGACGCATGGTATATGGGACAACCTCGTCCCTCCCAGCCAGGAGGGAGAGACAAATACTCCAGTGCAAGGTGACAGCCACTTTACCTAAGGAGATGGCAGAAGAGGCCGCTGCCAGCCAGCTCACCCCTCCGGAAGCCAATCAAAGGAGAGGCACGTGCAGTGTTTGTGGGAGCAACATCAGCATCAACTCAGTCTCCAGAGTCATACGCCAGCATGGTGACTGTCCTGGGTCAGGGAAGCTTCCCGTGGGAGGAGGCAGCACTCAGGAACCTGTTGCACCAGCACAAATCGCAACAGATTACATTGCAACAGACGACCTGCTAGAGGCAATTAAAGCAGCGTCAACCAGGACACTCACTCACATCCCAAAGGCCTCTCGCCCATTTGCTGCCGGGAAATACACGGACCTCATCGGAAAAGTCAACAGAGGGTCAAATAACCTTGATGCACCTGATACCATCAAAGCCTGGCACAATCTGTTACTTTTTGGCAATGCATGCTTAGGTGTACCAGACAGAGGAGGCAAGACACTGGCCTCATCCGTCAATAAAGCAATTAGGGATTTTCCTAGGGCTGACAACCTAGTCCGCCTCCCCAAACACACCAAACACCGCCGAGGCAGACCAAGTACGACAATCAGCGACAGCAGAAAATTAGGTACCCAAGTCAGCAAGAAAATTGAAGAGGGCAATACAGTCGGGGCACTCAGGTTGATCACAAGTGAGGACAAAATTTTGCCCAGGGATGAATCCACAGCCCAAGCACTGAGAGAAAAACACCCCCTCAGGGCCGTAGGTGGACCTCCCCCGCAGGTCAGGGTCCCCCCTAACCAGGAACCTCTCGTCCTCCGGGAGTCAGAGGTTTATAAAGCTATCGTTTCATTTCCCCCGGGCTCCTCAGGAGGCTACACAGGGGTAAGACCTCAACATTTGAAGGAAATGGTGAACCCTGTTTTTGGCCCAGCTGCAGAAGCGCTCCTGACAGAAATCACAACGTTTGTCAACAACTGCCTCGCCGGGTTAATCCCTGATGAAATCAAGCCATTCTTCTTTGGTGCATCCCTATGTGCCCTGAAAAAGAAGGGGGGAGGGATCAGACCCATTGCCGTTGGTAATACCCTTCGCCGCCTAGTTGCAAGGGCTGCTGTCAGAAGTATCCGAGTGGAAGCAGCCACCATGCTGCAACCCAACCAGCTGGGGTTTGGAGTCCCCCAAGGCTGTGAAGCAGCAGCCCATGCTGCACGAGCCTACATTAGCTCTCTTACTGAAGACCAGGCAGTAGTAAAATTAGATTTTAAAAACGCTTTCAACTCGGTCAAAAGGGAAGCAATCCTCACTGCAGTCCAGGAACATTGCCCAAGCATTCTCCCGTTTGTGTCAGCAGGCTACAGCAAAGACTCAACCCTCCTGTTTGGCAAGCATGAAGTCACCTCAGCAGAGGGAATTCAACAGGGAGACCCACTTGCACCCTTCCTCTTTTGCATAGCGGTTCGAAAAAATTACAACCAGACTGTCCAGTGAGCTCAACATCTGGTTCCTGGATGATGGCACTCTGGCAGGCACACAAGACTCCCTTCTGGAAGACCTGCAGCTGGTGAAGACACGGGGGGAGACCATGGGTCTCGTTCTTAACCCCTCCAAGTGCGAAATTATTGCATCCGGTGAGGTAATCATTAGAGCAGTGAAATCAGTTTTACCAGAAGCCTCAGTCATTAAACCCACCGACAGCACACTACTTGGAGCACCTCTGGGCTACATCGCCATTGCTGCAGTCCTTGATGAAAAGTTTAGAGACCTAAAGAGGATGGAAGCGAGAATAGGGGACTTGGACTCCCATGATGCCCTCTACCTTCTCACAAAGTGCCTTACCTTGCCCAGGCTAACATACTTCTTAAGGTGTGCACCCACTTTTGGCAACCCACTTCTTAATCAATATGATGAGCTCCTCAGGTCAATATTCAGAAAGGCGCTCAACCTAGATTTAGATGACAGTCAGTGGGACCAAGCAACACTACCAGTGAGATTCGGGGGATAGGCATACGAAAGGCAACTGAGGTAGCACTTCCAGCATTCTTATCCTCATGTACAGCAGCCAACGAATTGGTAGGGCAGATCCTACCAGAGCGTATAAGAGAGACAGCGGGAACTCATGATCAAACGTTCATCGAAGCAGCCAGACAAAGGGACACTATTGCACACCCTCAACCCCGACCACAAGTCCCAAAAGACCACAAACAGGCCCACTGGGATAGCCCCATAATGGAAAAGACTGTCACAGCAATGATTGACAACGCTGATGCTGAAAACAAAGCCCGCCTCCTAGCGGTAACAGCACCCCACGCCGGGGATTTTTTATTTGCTGTGCCCAATGCAGCCCTGGGAACTCGCCTCAGTCATGACGCTCTCCGCATTGGAGTTGCCCTTCGCCTTGCCGCCCCCATCCTCACCGAACATAGGTGCATCTGCGGAACTGCGATGGCAGACCAATATGGTCGTCATGGTCTGGTATGTCGTAAATCACAGGGTAAGATTGCAAGACATGAAGAAGTCAACGACATCATCAAGAGGAGCCTCGCCACAGCCCGCTGCCCGGCACAAAGAGAACCACACTTATCCAGACCTAACGACCCTCAGAAGCGCCCAGATGGGGTCACCTTGCTTCCTTGGAAGGATGGTAAGCAAGTGGTGTGGGACTACACGTGCGCTGCCACACTGGCCAGTACCTACCTCCACTACAGCACACGTGAAAGCGGTGGTGCTGCCTCTTTCAGGGAATCTCAGAAAATTATTAAATACAGGGGTCTGGCACACTGCTACAGCTTTGTTCCGATCGGCTCGGAGACCCTTGGTTCGTGGGGAAAATGTGCATTGAAGTTCCTAAAGGAATTGGGAGACAAATTGATTAGCGCTACAAAAGACCAGAGAGCAAAAAGTTTCTTGTTCCAGCGCCTCAGTGTTGCGATCCAGAGGGGAAATGCTGTTGCGTCTTGGGCACTAGTCCAACTTCAGAGGAATTCGAAGAAGTGTTTGACTTGTAACAATGTTCGAACCTGTCTGTGACATTCATCAATGTTTCCCATTGTCGTGTTTTTCAAGAGATCCATAACCTTTAAGCACCTTTTTGTATTCATTTTTGTATCAACCTATGCATATCTTGTAACCATCAAATATATAATAAAGCACAAAAAAAAGGAAGGGGGTGGTAGGAGAAAAGCACACAGAAACTGTATTGGAGGGGATCTAAACATTCCCTCTAATGCGTTATGCGTGGTTTCCTCCGAGGCTATGGGTCCCCCTTCTTCCAGCCAGAGGTGGTACTCCCTAATATATATATATATATATATATATATATATATATATATATATATATATATATATATATATATATATATATATATATATATATTTTTTTATATATATATATATATATATATATATATATATATATATATATATATATATATATATATATAGTACAGAGTCAGAGTATAGTACAATATATAGTACAGAGTATGGTCTCTAGTACAGAGACCTAGAACGTTGTTACAGGTTCGTGCCGATAGGCTCAGAGACTCTGGGCGCCTGGGGTAAATGTGCACTCAAGTTTTTAAAGGAGGTTGGTGAGGAACTCATTGGGAAAACTAGAGATCCACGAGCAGCCAGTTTCCTATTCCAGTGCCTCAGTGTCGCAGTACAGAGGGAAATGCGTGCTGTATCCTGGGTACGCACCCAACCTCCGAGGAGCTGGACGAGGTCTTCGAACGCTGATTGTTTAATTGTTATATATTTGTGTGTGTGTGTGTGTGTTCTCTGTAAACTGTAGCATTGCAATAAAATAAAACAAAACATACAAAAAAAATAGGGGTGGTAGGAGAAAAAGAATTAAGTATTCAGTGAGAATCCACAAGATCTTCTCTGAATGCTCTTTGTTTTCTTCTTCGAGGATGTGGGTCCCTGCAATTGCACCAGAGGTGGTACCCCTAATATATATATATATATATATATATATATATATATAATATATATATATATATATATATATTATATATATATATATATATATTACTCTTCATGGTAAATGAAAAATCAATTCTCCTAAATTCATTTTTATTTCTAGTCTGACGCGACACTTGAGCGCGTTTCGTAAAACTTATTACATTTTCAAAGACTTTAGTTTACACACACACAACAACTTTAACTGAACAGAGTTTAAACAGCTTTGACTTTCTTTTTTATACCTGCATTTGGGTGAGGTGACATGTTACAATGGTTTTACATGAGGTGAAAACAAACTTTCAACAAAACACAGAACACGGAACAATGGGTATAAGCTAAAGGGAAGAATAGATCTGTAACTGCAGATGGCCTATTGGCCCATATTTCTTGATGCTTCTATATTGGAGCGGAGTCTTGAAGTGGGTAGAATATAGTTGTGCATTAATTGGCTGTTGATTGCTGGTGTTGACTTCTTGATGTGTAGTGCCTCGCAGATGTCAAGCCGCCTGCTGTCGCTGAATCTATTAATGATTTCTGTGTTGTTTGTTAGGATTTCTCTGGTGATGGTTTGGTTGTGGGAAGAGATTATATGTTCCTTAATGGAGCCCTGTTGCTTATGCATCGTTAAACGCCTGGAAAGAGATGTTGTTGTCTTGCCTATATACTGAGTTTTTTGAAGCTTACAATCCCCAAGAGGGCATTTGAAGGCATAGACGACGTGGGTCTCTTTTAGAGCGTTCTGCGCAGTGTCTGGAGAGTTTCTCATGAGTAGGCTGGCCGTTTTCTTGTCTGTAAGGATAACATTTCTATTAACAATATCTTTCAGGACCCTTTCCTCCGTTTTATGAGCTGTGGAGAAGAAGTTCCTGTAAAATAGTTTAATAGGGGGTATAGGTGTTGTATTAGTTGTCTCTTCAGAGGTTGCATGGCGTTTCACTTTCCTTCTTATGATCTCTTCAATGAAACCATTGGAGAAGCCGTTGTTGACTAGGACCTGCCTTACCCTACAGAGTTCTTCGTCGAATTGCTTCCATTCTGAGCTGTGGCTGAGAGCACGGTCGACATAAGCATTTACAACACTCCTCTTGTACCTGTCTGGGCAGTCACTGTTGGCATTTAGGCACATTCCTATGTTTGTTTCCTTAGTGTAGACTGCAGTGTGGAAACCTCCGCTCCTTTCCATGACTGTTACATCTAGAAAGGACAGCTTCCCATCCTTCTCCATCTCGGAAGTGAAATGCAACACAGAATTCTGCTTAAACGCCTCTTTCAGCTCCTGCAGATGTCTGACATCAGGTACCTGTGTGAAAATGTCGTCAACATACCTGCAGTATATGGCCGGTTTCAAGTTCAAGTCGACTAAGACTTTTTCCTCGATAGTACCCATGTAGAAGTTCGCAAACAGGACGCCTAGGGGAGAACCCATGGCGGGTTCAATAACAATTCATGAAAACTTGGCTTATTAGGCAAATCGGGCCATGCATAGCAGGCCGAGTACGACGTTCTGGCTACTAGGTGCAACATATATATATATATATATATATATATATATATATATATATATATATCTATATATATATATAT
The DNA here is from genome assembly GCA_020271785.1 of Procambarus virginalis. Classification (NCBI taxonomy): domain Eukaryota; kingdom Metazoa; phylum Arthropoda; class Malacostraca; order Decapoda; family Cambaridae; genus Procambarus; species Procambarus virginalis. The sequence continues at coordinate 2,511 of WNGS01033815.1, read as the reverse complement.
ATATAAATATATATATATATATATATATATTATATATATATATATATATATATATATTGTCGGGGTTTCACGGTGTTCTCGTTAGAGAAGGGTTAAAGCAACAGTAGACTGGATCTCCTTTCCAGGTGGTTGCTCCAACAATAACCCTTACTCACCGTCGTTCGGCGGGTCTTCCCTCAAATCCTCTAGGCTCCACTGCTGGCCTCGGAGAGTACCCCAGTCGATCTCACAACCGGCCTTAGATTATAAGATGAGTGGGTGCACAGATCGTTCCCTCAATCTGTGGCCCTCCCGACACCGAACTCTTACACAGCCTTCAAGGTCGCCAACTGGTTTTTTAGATGTCCAGTAACACTGCAGTGGTTAGGTGTAATTGTGGCAAAAGCCAAATCCAGTAATATAGTATCAGGCAGGTCACTCTACTTTACATCCTCACACGGTCACAAGATAAATGGAGGGGATGATATCAAACACCAAGAGTTTTGGTATTTTACTTAAAAGACAACGAGAAATATATATGCATCAATGTATCAGAATTAATATATGACAAACGCTCCGTTCATAGCATAATATTCTAGAGCGCACCATATGTCAACATCGGCACGTGTCACCTGTCGGAATGCAGCTGACGGGCCCTCGCGATCGTGGGAACAGACTAGTACTTGTTTTCTAATTGTCACGATCCCGTTTATTTAACTTTTTCCAAAACACTATTCAACAATCACATGGCTTACTTATGATATCACTGGCCTCACGATCAACATCTATATTCACAATACTCTCACAGTGACTTTTCACTGTACCAAAAGATTACTCTATTCTTAATAATATTTACTGTGAATGCACTCACTTGATCACTGAACTTTTCTTTATATTTATACTTCCTCTCACAGAGATATCACTGGCAAACACTTCACGTATATGATATTATTCAGCACACAATCATGTCATATATATATAAATCAGTAATCAAACTTCAGGCATATATATATATCAATAGATCATAGAGATCAACACACAGGCCTTTATATTGATAGATTATAGAGTTCAACACACAGGCATTTATATTGATAGATTATAGAGATCAACACACGGGCACTGATATCAATAGATTATAGAAATCAATCAACAGGCATTTATATCAATGGATTATAGAGATCAATACACCAATATCTGGTTTACTACCAATATATATATAATAATAATAATCACAGATCAATAATAATAGTCACAGTAAATTCTCTGATGAATCTTGGTGCTTGCACACACCCACACATAGATATATATGTAAATTGATACTGTGAGCGCTCTGGGCAGCCTCACCACATACTGTGCACTCTGTGACTTAAACTCAGGTGAGACTTGCTCACGACATACAAAATATCCTGACAAGAATATATATAGCTAACTAAAGGGGAAATGGGAGGGAACTGTAAACACCTACTTCACCTATCCTAGGATGACAGTTGGGTTGTAGCTCCTGGTCCAGGCTCTCGCCTCGTTCATCCAGAAACACAAGCCCCACGCCTTAGGATGTCGCGTCTCGCCGCTTCTGTACACAAAGCAGGTCCGTGCTTCTTTCCCTACAGTACGTCGCTGGGTTGAAGTCGGTCTCCTGGCCGTCACTTTCCTCCCAACTACGGCAGCCAGCCTACGTCTCGGCGGTCGTCGCACGTTTCCCAATTAGTTCTTGTCACTGTTCTCCTAGAGGAACTGCCTCTCATCACCACTACGAAGTCACTGAAGTTATCAGCCGTCCCGGACGACACACGCACAGCACCCGACTTCAGAGCTCTTGAAGCTCACAACACTGTCAATTCCCTCGTCGTCTAGATATATCGCTAGGTATTTGGGAAGACTTCTCGACGTGCTTGCATCCAACTGTTGACTCGTAGGGTTCCACGAAGGTGGGGTTACTGTCAAACTTGACAGGATCGTCGATCACACGTTCAACCTGGTTGACAAGGCTGTCAACCGGTTCACTCACGGTGGGTGGCCCGGCCACTAAGCTGCCTCTTATACTGGTGAACTGCCAACGACGACACACATCGATGCCCGGCCCACTTCTTGCAACACACCTGTCCCTGAGCACTTGTTTGCTCATATTCTGTCAATTCCTTATCTAAGCCACATCTGGGTTACAGGAAGACCTCACAGAGTGCGTGCCAACAACTGGAGACGCTTAAATTCACCGGAGTTCGGTAAATCCGTCACTCTGACAGGACGACCGATCGCGCGTCCTACCTCTCGGACGTGTCGTGAAAGACTGATGTCGCCTGGCGCCAACACGGGCGGACCCCCTATGCCTATGTGACGTCACTTTTCCCAAGTTGGTTTTCATTGGCTCCCAGTGCCATGTCGCTGACGGTGACCAATCTGCGCCACTGACGTCACACAGTTTTGGCGGGAGAACAGACTTGCCAGCGCCATATTGGCTCCCTAAAGGGCCTATCCCACAGGCCAAAATGCTACATTTTCGCAATTTCTCGGCTCTTCGAGATTACTGTTCTC
>WNGS01033813.1:4974-18187 GCA_020271785.1 Procambarus virginalis | reverse complement strand
GGGGCTGGAGCTTCACGTCCAGCACCAACCCCCTGCCAGTAGAGGGGGCTGGAGCTACAGGTCCAGCACCAACCCCCTGCCAGTAGAGGGGGCTGGAGCTACAGGTCCAGCACCAACCCCCTGCCAGTAAAGGGGGGCTGGAGCTACAGGTCCAGCACCAACCCCCTGCCAGTAGAGGGGGGCTGGAGCTACAGTTCCAGCACCAACCCCCTGCCAGTAGAGGGGGCTGGAGCTACAGGTCCAGCACCAACCCCCTGCCAGTAGAGGGGGCTGGAGCTACAGGTCCAGCACCACCCCCTGCCAGTAGAGGGGGCTGGAGCTACAGGTCCAGCACCAATCCCCTGCCAGTAGAGGGGGCTGGAGCTACAGGTCCAGCACCAACCCCCTGCCAGTAGAGGGGGCTGGAGCTACAGGTCCAGCACCAACCCCCTGCCAGTAGAGGGGGGCTGGAGCTACAGGTCCAGCACCAACCCCCTGCCAGTAGAGGGGGCTGGAGCTACAGGTCCAGCACCAACCCCCTGCCAGTAGAGGGGGCTGGAGCTACAGGTCCAGCACCAACCCCCTGCCAGTAGAGGGGGCTGGAGCTACAGGTCCAGCACCAACCCCCTGCCAGTAGAGGGGGCTGGAGCTACAGGTCCAGCACCAACCCCCTGCCAGTAGAGGGGGGCTGGAGCTACAGGTCCAGCACCAACCCCCTGCCAGTAGAGGGGGCTGGAGCTACAGGTCCAGCACCAACCCCCTGCCAGTAGAGGGGGCTGGAGCTACAGGTCCAGAATAATGGGGCTGACACTGTCCACAGGTTGAGGACCTCCGCAGGATGAGGGAGCCGTCAAGAGGCTGGTGGAGGCTGGCCGGGTGTTGGCCGTCCAGGAAGACCAAGATGGCCGCCGCTCCGCCAGGATAACTCTACAAGACGGACAGCTGTACCTCCACCCACTCCTGCGTCAGCCCACGCCCGCCCACGCCCACACCCTCCAGGTTACTTTATTACACCCACTTGTCTTACTGACATTACTAACTGAGTTATGATAACTAATATAATAACATTTTGTTATACAGTTATCAGCATGATTTATTACATTTCCTGCAGGAGAGTGAGGTTGTGGGCGTGCTGGAGCCCTCCTGCACCCTGGCGTTCCTTGACCTCGGGTGGGCGGGGTCAACAAGAGGGCGGGTCACCATCCGGCTGACCCCTGACACTCCGCTGGCCAGACAGTTTGTGTTGTTGTGTACGGGCCAGCGGGGCCACACCTACCGCAACACTAAACTGTTGTGGGTGTGTGACAAGGGTCAGCCGGGGAGTGTGTGGTGGGTGGAGACTACGAGAGTAATGATGGTGAGGGAGGAGCCTCACTGCTGCCTGACCTCCAGGGGCAGTACCGGGAGTCAGGCCGGGCAGGAGCTGTGTGGGCCTGGGGTGGGCTGGGGGGTCCCAGGAGTGCCCAGTTCGCCATCACCACCAGGGACCTCCAGGATGGTGTCCAGTGGCCACGTGTCTTCGGTGATGTGGTGAGCGGCCTGGATGTGGTGAGGGCAGCAGTCAACCACAGTGACATTACGGAGGTGACTGTGGTGGACTGTGGTGTTGTGCTGCCACTCTAGTTCACTGTACCATCACCATCACTACTGTGGTGTTGTGCTGCCACTCTAGTTCACTGTACCATCACTACTGTGGTGTTGTGCTGCCACTCTAGTTCACTGTACCACCACCATCACTACTGTGGTGTTGTGCTGCCACTCTAGTTCACTGTACCACCACCATCACTACTGTGGTGTTGTGCTGCCACTCTAGTTCACTGTACCATCACTACTGTGGTGTTGTGCTGCCACTCTAGTTCACTGTACCATCACCATCACTACTGTGGTGTTGTGCTGCCACTCTAGTTCACTGTACCATCACCATCACTACTGTGGTGTTGTGCTGCCACTCTAGTTCACTGTACCACCACCATCACTACTGTGGTGTTGTGCTGCCACTCTAGTTCACTGTACCACCACCATCACTACTGTGGTGTTGTGCTGCCACTCTAGTTCACTGTACCACCACCATCACTACTGTGGTGTGCTGCCACTCTAGTTCACTGTACCACCACCATCACTACTGTGGTGTTGTGCTGCCACTCTAGTTCACTGTACCACCACCATCACTACTGTGGTGTTGTGCTGCCACTCTAGTTCACTGTACCACCACCATCACTACTGTGGTGTTGTGCTGCCACTCTAGTTCACTGTACCATCACTACTGTGGTGTTGTGCTGCCACTCTAGTTCACTGTACCATCACTACTGTGGTGTTGTGCTGCCACTCTAGTTCACTGTACCATCACTACTGTGGTGTTGTGCTGCCACTCTAGTTCACTGTACCATCACTACTGTGGTGTTGTGCTGCCACTCTAGTTCACTGTACCATCACTACTGTGGTGTTGTGCTGCCACTCTAGTTCACTGTACCATCACTACTGTGGTGTTGTGCTGCCACTCTAGTTCACTGTACCATCACTACTGTGGTGTTGTGCTGCCACTCTAGTTCACTGTACCATCACTACTGTGGTGTTGTGCTGCCACTCTAGTTCACTGTACCATCACTACTGTGGTGTTGTGCTGCCACTCTAGTTCACTGTACCATCACTACTGTGGTGTTGTGCTGCCACTCTAGTTCACTGTACCATCACCATACTGTGGTGTTGTGCTGCCACTCTAGTTCACTGTACCATCACTACTGTGGTGTTGTGCTGCCACTCTAGTTCACTGTACCATCACTACTGTGGTGTTGTGCTGCCACTCTAGTTCACTGTACCATCACCATCACTACTGTGGTGTTGTGCTGCCACTCTAGTTCACTGTACCATCACTACTGTGGTGTTGTGCTGCCACTCTAGTTCACTGTACCACCACCATCACTACTGTGGTGTTGTGCTGCCACTCTAGTTCACTGTACCACCACCATCACTACTGTGGTGTTGTGCTGCCACTCTAGTTCACTGTACCACCACCATCACTACTGTGGTGTTGTGCTGCCACTCTAGTTCACTGTACCATCACCATCACTACTGTGGTGTTGTGCTGCCACTCTAGTTCACTGTACCATCACCATCACTACTGTGGTGTTGTGCTGCCACTCTAGTTCACTGTACCATCACCATCACTACTGTGGTGTTGTGCTGCCACTCTAGTTCACTGTACCATCACCATCACTACTGTGGTGTTGTGCTGCCACTCTAGTTCACTGTACCATCACTACTGTGGTGTTGTGCTGCCACTCTAGTTCACTGTACCATCACTACTGTGGTGTTGTGCTGCCACTCTAGTTCACTGTACCACCACCATCACTACTGTGGTGTTGTGCTGCCACTCTAGTTCACTGTACCATCACTACTGTGGTGTTGTGCTGCCACTCTAGTTCACTGTACCACCACCATCACTACTGTGGTGTTGTGCTGCCACTCTAGTTCACTGTACCATCACTACTGTGGTGTTGTGCTGCCACTCTAGTTCACTGTACCACCACCATCACTACTGTGGTGTTGTGCTGCCACTCTAGTTCACTGTAGCACCACCATCACTACTGTGGTGTTGTGCTGCCACTCTAGTTCACTGTACCACCACCATCACTACTGTGTGTTGTGCTGCCACTCTAGTTCACTGTACCACCACCATCACTACTGTGGTGTTGTGCTGCCACTCTAGTTCACTGTACCATCACATCACCATCACTACTGTGGTGTTGTGCTGCCACTCTAGTTCACTGTACCATCACCATCACTACTGTGGTGTTGTGCTGCCACTCTAGTTCACTGTACCCATCACTACTGTGGTGTTGTGCTGCCACTCTAGTTCACTGTACCATCACCATCACTACTGTGGTGTTGTGCTGCCACTCTAGTTCACTGTACCATCACTACTGTGGTGTTGTGCTGCCACTCTAGTTCACTGTACCACCACCATCACTACTGGGTGTTGTGCTGCCACTCTAGTTCACTGTACCATCACTACTGTGGTGTTGTGCTGCCACTCTAGTTCACTGTACCATCACTACTGTGTGTTGTGCTGCCACTCTAGTTCACTGTACCATCACTACTGTGGTGTTGTGCTGCCACTCTAGTTCACTGTACCATCACTACTGTGGTGTTGTGCTGCCACTCTAGTTCACTGTACCACCACCATCACTAGTGGTGTTGTGCTGCCACTCTAGTTCACTGTACCATCACTACTGTGGTGTTGTGCTGCCACTCTAGTTCACTGTACCACCATCACTACTGTGGTGTTGTGCTGCCACTCTAGTTCACTGTACCCCACCATCACTACTGTGGTGTTGTGCTGCCACTCTAGTTCACTGTACCACCACCATCACTACTGTGGTGTTGTGCTGCCACTCTAGTTCACTGTACCATCACTACTGTGGTGTTGTGCTGCCACTCTAGTTCACTGTACCATCACACCTGTGTGTTTGTGCTGCCACTCTAGTTCACTGTACCACCACCATCACTACTGTGGTGTTGTGCTGCCACTCTAGTTCACTGTACCACCACCTCACTACTGTGTGTTGTGCTGCCACTCTAGTTCACTGTACCACCACCATCACTACTGTGGTGTTGTGCTGCCACTCTAGTTCACTGTAACATCACTACTGTGGGTTGTGCTGCCACTCTAGTTCACTGTACCCCCACCATCACTACTGTGGTTATGTACTGCCCACTAGTTCACTGTACACCACCATCACTACTGTGGTGTTGTGCTGCCACTCTAGTTCACTGTACCATCACTACTGTGGGTGTTGTGCTGCCACTCTAGTTCACTGTACCACCACCATCACTACTGTGGTGTTGTGCTGCCACTCTAGTTCACTGTACCACCACCATCACTACTGTGGTGTTGTGCTGCCACTCTAGTTCACTGTACCATCACTACTGTGGTGTTGTGCTGCCACTCTAGTTCACTGTACCATCACTACTGTGGTGTTTGCTGCCACTCTAGTTCACTGTACCATCACTACTGTGGTGTTGTGCTGCCACTCTAGTTCACTGTACCATCACCATCACTACTGTGGTGTTGTGCTGCCACTCTAGTTCACTGTACCATCACCATCACTACTGTGGTGTTGTGCTGCCACTCTAGTTCACTGTACCATCCATCACTACTGTGGTGTTGTGCTGCCACTCTAGTTCACTGTACCATCACCATCACTACTGTGGTGTTGTGCTGCCACTCTAGTTCACTGTACCACCACTCACTACTGTGGTGTTGTGCTGCCACTTTAGTTCTAGTTCACTGTACCATCACTACTGTGGTGTTGTTCTGCCACTCTAGTTCACTGTACCACCACCATCACTACTGTGGTGTTGTGCTGCCACTCTAGTTCACTGTACCACCACCATCACTACTGTGGTGTGTGCTGCCACTCTAGTTCACTGTACCACTCACCATCACTACTGTGGTGTTGTGCTGCACTCTAGTTCACTGTACCATCACCATCACTACTGTGGTGTTGTGCTGCCACTCTAGTTCACTGTAACCACCATCACTACTGTGGTGTTGTGCTGCCACTCTAGTTCACTGTACCACCACCATCACTACTGTGGTGTTGTCTGCCTGCCACTCTAGTTCACTGTACCATCACTATCACTACTGTGGTGTTGTGCTGCCACTCTAGTTCACTGTACCATCACCATCACTACTGTGGTGTTGTGCTGTGGTGTTGTTCTGCCACTCTAGTTCACTGTACCATCACCATCACTACTGTGGTGTTGTGCTGCCACTCTAGTTCACTGTACCATCACCATCACTACTGTGGTGTTGTGCTGCCACTCTAGTTCACTGTACCCACCATCACTACTGTGGTGTTGTGCTGCCACTCTAGTTCACTGTACCATCACTACTGTGGTGTTGTGCTGCCACTCTAGTTCACTGTACCACCACCATCACTACTGTGGTGTTGTGCTGCCACTCTAGTTCACTGTACCATCACCACACTACTGTGGTGTTGTGCTGCCACTCTAGTTCACTGTACCACCACCATCACTACTGTGGTGTTGTGCTGCCACTCTAGTTCACTGTACCATCACTACTGTGGTGTTGCTGCCACTCTAGTTCACTGTACCATCACCACACTACTGTGGTGTTGTGCTGCCACTCTAGTTCACTGTACCATCACCATCACTACTGTGGTGTTGTGCTGCCACTCTAGTTCACTGTACCATCACCATCACTACTGTGGTGTTGTGCTGCCACTCTAGTTCACTGTACCATCACTACTGTGGTGTTGTGCTGCCACTCTAGTTCACTGTACCATCACCATCACTACTGTGGTGTTGTGCTGCCACTCTAGTTCACTGTACCATCACCATCACTACTGTGGTGTTGTGCTGCCACTCTAGTTCACTGTACCATCACACCATCACTACTGTGGTGTTGTGCTGCCACTCTAGTTCACTGTACCATCACCATCACTACTGTGTTTGTGCTGCCACTCTAGTTCACTGTACCACCACCATCACTACTGTGGTGTTGTGCTGCCACTCTAGTTCACTGTACCATCACTACTGTGGTGTTGTGCTGCCACTCTAGTTCACTGTACCACACCATCACTACTGTGGTGTTGTGCTGCCACTCTAGTTCACTGTACCATCACCATCACTACTGTGGTGTTGTGCTGCCACTCTAGTTCACTGTACCACCACCATCACTACTGTGGTGTTGTGCTGCCACTCTAGTTCACTGTACCATCACCTCACTACTGTGGTGTTGTGCTGCCACTCTAGTTCACTGTACCACCACCATCACTACTGTGGTGTTGTGCTGCCACTCTAGTTCACTGTACCACACCATCACTACTGTGGTGTTTGCTGCCACTCTAGTTCACTGTACCATCACTACTGTGGTGTTGTGCTGCCACTCTAGTTCACTGTACCCCACCATCACTACTGTGGTGTTGTGCTGCCACTCTAGTTCACTGTACCACCACCATCACTACTGTGGTGTTGTGCTGCCACTCTAGTTCACTGTACCATCACTACTGTGGTGTTGTGCTGCCACTCTAGTTCACTGTACCACCACCATCACTACTGTGGTGTTGTGCTGCCACTCTAGTTCACTGTACCATCACTACTGTGGTGTTGTGCTGCCACTCTAGTTCACTGTACCCATCACTACTGTGGTGTTGTGCTGCCACTCTAGTTCACTGTACCATCACCATCACTACTGTGGTGTTGTGCTGCCACTCTAGTTCACTGTACCACCCCATCACTACTGTGGTGTTGTGCTGCCACTCTAGTTCACTGTACCACCACCACACTACTGTGTGTTGTGCTGCCACTCTAGTTCACTGTACCATCACCATCACTACTGTGGTGTTGTGCTGCCACTCTAGTTCACTGTACCATCACTACTGTGTGTTGTGTGCTGCCACTCTAGTTCACTGTACCACCACCATCACTACTGTGGTGTTGTGCTGCCACTGCCACTCTAGTTCACTGTACCATCACCATCACTACTGTGGTGTTGTGCTGCCACTCTAGTTCACTGTACCATCACCATCACTACTGTGTTTGTGCTGCCACTCTAGTTCACTGTACCCCACCATCACTACTGTGGTGTTGTGCTGCCACTCTAGTTCACTGTACCACCCATCACTACTGTGGTGTTGTGCTGCCACTCTAGTTCACTGTACCACCACCATCACTACTGTGGTGTTGTGCTGCCACTCTAGTTCACTGTACCATCACCATCACTACTGTGGTGTTGTGCTGCCACTCTAGTTCACTGTACCAACCATCACTACTGTGTGTTGTGCTGCCACTCTAGTTCACTGTACCATCACCACCATCACTACTGTGGTGTTGTGCTGCCACTCTAGTTCACTGTACCATCACCATCACTACTGTGGTGTTGTGCTGCCACTCTAGTTCACTGTACCACCACCATCACTACTGTGGTGTTGTGCTGCCACTCTAGTTCACTGTACCACCACCATCACTACTGTGGTGTTGTGCTGCCACTCTAGTTCACTGTACCACCACCATCACTACTGTGGTGTTGTGCTGCCACTCTAGTTCACTGTACCACCACCATCACTACTGTGGTGTTGTGCTGCCACTCTAGTTCACTGTACCATCACCATCACTACTGTGGTGTTGTGCTGCCACTCTAGTTCACTGTACCACCACCATCACTACTGTGGTGTTGTGCTGCCACTCTAGTTCACTGTACCACCACCATCACTACTGTGGTGTTGTGCTGCCACTCTAGTTCACTGTACCACCACCATCACTACTGTGGTGTTGTGCTGCCACTCTAGTTCACTGTACCACCACCATCACTACTGTGGTGTTGTGCTGCCACTCTAGTTCACTGTACCATCACCATCACTACTGTGGTGTTGTGCTGCCACTCTAGTTCACTGTACCATCACCATCACTACTGTGGTGTTGTGCTGCCACTCTAGTTCACTGTACCATCACTACTGTGGTGTTGTGCTGCCACTCTAGTTCACTGTACCACCACCATCACTACTGTGGTGTTGTGCTGCCACTCTAGTTCACTGTACCATCACTACTGTGGTGTTGTGCTGCCACTCTAGTTCACTGTACCATCACCATCACTACTGTGGTGTTGTGCTGCCACTCTAGTTCACTGTACCATCACATCACTACTGTGGTGTTGTGCTGCCACTCTAGTTCACTGTACCATCACCATCACTACTGTGGTGTTGTGCTGCCACTCTAGTTCACTGTACCATCACCATCACTACTGTGGTGTTGTGCTGCCACTCTAGTTCACTGTACCATCACCATCACTACTGTGGTGTTGTGCTGCCACTCTAGTTCACTGTACCACCACCATCACTACTGTGGTGTTGTGCTGCCACTCTAGTTCACTGTACCATCACCATCACTACTGTGGTGTTGTGCTGCCACTCTAGTTCACTGTACCACCACCATCACTACTGTGGTGTTGTGCTGCCACTCTAGTTCACTGTACCACCACCATCACTACTGTGGTGTTGTGCTGCCACTCTAGTTCACTGTACCACCACCATCACTACTGTGGTGTTGTGCTGCCACTCTAGTTCACTGTACCACCACCATCACTACTGTGGTGTTGTGCTGCCACTCTAGTTCACTGTACCATCACTACTGTGGTGTTGTGCTGCCACTCTAGTTCACTGTACCATCACTACTGTGGTGTTGTGCTGCCACTCTAGTTCACTGTACCATCACTACTGTGGTGTTGTGCTGCCACTCTAGTTCACTGTACCACCACCATCACTACTGTGGTGTTGTGCTGCCACTCTAGTTCACTGTACCATCACCATCACTACTGTGGTGTTGTGCTGCCACTCTAGTTCACTGTACATCACCATCACTACTGTGGTGTTGTGCTGCCACTCTAGTTCACTGTACCATCACTACTGTGGTGTTGTGCTGCCACTCTAGTTCACTGTACCATCACTACTGTGGTGTTGTGCTGCCACTCTAGTTCACTGTACCATCACTACTGTGGTGTTGTGCTGCCACTCTAGTTCACTGTACCATCACCATCACTACTGTGGTGTTGTGCTGCCACTCTAGTTCACTGTACCATCACCATCACTACTGTGGTGTTGTGCTGCCACTCTAGTTCACTGTACCATCACCATCACTACTGTGGTGTTGTGCTGCCACTCTAGTTCACTGTACCATCACTACTGTGGTGTTGTGCTGCCACTCTAGTTCACTGTACCATCACCATCACTACTGTGGTGTTGTGCTGCCACTCTAGTTCACTGTACCATCACATCACTACTGTGGTGTTGTGCTGCCACTCTAGTTCACTGTACCATCACTACTGTGGTGTTGTGCTGCCACTCTAGTTCACTGTACCATCACCATCACTACTGTGGTGTTGTGCTGCCACTCTAGTTCACTGTACCATCACTACTGTGGTGTTGTGCTGCCACTCTAGTTCACTGTACCATCACCATCACTACTGTGGTGTTGTGCTGCCACTCTAGTTCACTGTACCATCACCATCACTACTGTGGTGTTGTGCTGCCACTCTAGTTCACTGTACCACCACCATCACTACTGTGGTGTTGTGCTGCCACTCTAGTTCACTGTACCATCACTACTGTGGTGTTGTGCTGCCACTCTAGTTCACTGTACCATCACCATCACTACTGTGGTGTTGTGCTGCCACTCTAGTTCACTGTACCATCACCATCACTACTGTGGTGTTGTGCTGCCACTCTAGTTCACTGTACCACCACCATCACTACTGTGGTGTTGTGCTGCCACTCTAGTTCACTGTACCACCACATCACTACTGTGGTGTTGTGCTGCCACTCTAGTTCACTGTACCACCACCATCACTACTGTGGTGTTGTGCTGCCACTCTAGTTCACTGTACCATCACTACTGTGGTGTTGTGCTGCCACTCTAGTTCACTGTACCATCACCATCACTACTGTGGTGTTGTGCTGCCACTCTAGTTCACTGTACCATCACCATCACTACTGTGGTGTTGTGCTGCCACTCTAGTTCACTGTACCATCACCATCACTACTGTGGTGTTGTGCTGCCACTCTAGTTCACTGTACCATCACATCACTACTGTGGTGTTGTGCTGCCACTCTAGTTCACTGTACCACCACCATCACTACTGTGGTGTTGTGCTGCCACTCTAGTTCACTGTACCACCACCATCACTACTGTGGTGTTGTGCTGCCACTCTAGTTCACTGTACCATCACTACTGTGGTGTTGTGCTGCCACTCTAGTTCACTGTACCATCACCATCACTACTGTGGTGTTGTGCTGCCACTCTAGTTCACTGTACCACCACCATCACTACTGTGGTGTTGTGCTGCCACTCTAGTTCACTGTACCATCACCATCACTACTGTGGTGTTGTGCTGCCACTCTAGTTCACTGTACCATCACCATCACTACTGTGGTGTTGTGCTGCCACTCTAGTTCACTGTACCACCACCATCACTACTGTGGTGTTGTGCTGCCACTCTAGTTCACTGTACCATCACTACTGTGGTGTTGTGCTGCCACTCTAGTTCACTGTACCATCACTACTGTGGTGTTGTGCTGCCACTCTAGTTCACTGTACCACCACCATCACTACTGTGGTGTTGTGCTGCCACTCTAGTTCACTGTACCACCACCATCACTACTGTGGTGTTGTGCTGCCACTCTAGTTCACTGTACCACCACCATCACTACTGTGGTGTTGTGCTGCCACTCTAGTTCACTGTACCACCACCATCACTACTGTGGTGTTGTGCTGCCACTCTAGTTCACTGTAACAACACCACCATCACTCTTGCATCACCATGGACTGCGTGTTTTGATGCCAATATAATTTAAGGACAGACTTTTATCACTATATCATCATAACTTCACTATCTTTGGTATTTATACTTTGGTATCATATACCTGACAAACACGGCTGTATCACCATCAATGCTATATCTTCCTAGTACTGTAACCTATCATTGCTGTATCACTATAGCTTCACTATCACCTCTATATATCACCATCACCTCAGGTCCCACACTTGGGGTCATATACTGACCATGTTGAGTAACAAATTGTTGGTGTCACTATATGACAGCTGTTGTCACTGTTATATCACCAATAGCTCACTATCACATAACACTATCACTGCTACACCAACATCATTTCACTTTCACTGCATTATCACCTCACTGATATTTTTCCTCCTTACATTTACTGATATATCACTATCACTGCTACAGCACCACTACCTCGCCATCACTGCCATATCACCATCACCTCACCATCACTGTCATATCACTATCACCTCAGTATCACTGCTATATCACCACTATACTATCACTGCTATATCGCACCTCACTATCACTGTCATATCATCACCTCAGTATCACTATCACACTATCTTATTATATTATTATCACTGCTATATCACCATCACCTCACAATCACTCAGGTGTGTTGTGATATTACCATACTGGACCATGGTGTGTTGTGATATTACCATACTGGTCCATGGTGTGTTGTGATATTACCATACTGGTCCATGGTGTGTTGTGATATTACCATACTGGTCCATGGTGTGTTGTGATATTACCATACTGGTCCATGGTGTGTTGTGATATTACCATACTGGTCCATGGTGTGTTGTGATATTACCATACTGGTCCATGGTGTGTTGTGATATTACCATACTGGACCATGGTGTGTTGTGATATTACCATACTGGTCCATGGTGTGTTGTGATATTACCATACTGGTCCATGGTGTGTTGTGATATTACCATACTGGTCCATGGTGTGTTGTGATATTACCATACTGGTCCATGGTGTGTTGTGATATTACCATACTGGTCCATGGTGTGTTGTGATATTACCATACTGGACCATGGTGTGTTGTGATATTACCATACTGGTCCATGGTGTGTTGTGATATTACCATACTGGTCCATGGTGTGTTGTGATATTACCATACTGGACCATGGTGTGTTGTGATATTACCATACTGGACCATGGTGTGTTGTGATATTACCATACTGGTCCATGGTGTGTTGTGATATTACCATACTGGACCATGGTGTGTTGTGATATTACCATACTGGTCCATGGTGTGTTGTGATATTACCATACTGGTCCATGGTGTGTTGTGATATTACCATACTGGTCCATGGTGTGTTGTGATATTACCATACTGGTCCATGATGTGTTGTGATATTACCATACTGGTCCATGGTGTGTTGTGATATTACCATACTGGACCATGGTGTGTTGTGATATTACCATACTGGACCATGGTGTGTTGTGATATTACCATACTGGTGCATGGTGTGTTGTGATATTACCATACTGGACCATGGTGTGTTGTGATATTACCATACTGGACCATGGTGTGTTGTGATATTACCATACTGGTCCATGGTGTGTGTGATATTACCATACTGGACCATGGTGTGTTGTGATATTACCATACTGGACCATGGTGTGTTGTGATATTACCATACTGGACCATGGTGGTGTGTGATATTATCATACTGGTCCATGGTGTGTTGTGATATTACCATGCTGGACCATGGTGTGTTGTGATATTATCATACTGGTCCATGGTGTGTTGTGATATTACCATACTGGACCATGGTGTGTTGTGATATTACCATACTGGTCCATGGTGTGTTGTGATATTACCATACTGGTCCATGATGTGTTGTGATATTACCATAC
>WNGS01033805.1:0-12444 GCA_020271785.1 Procambarus virginalis | reverse complement strand
AAGCTCATCACGGGATGGCGACTCACGTTGACGGAAAGACAACACCAACATATACGACCCACCAACAAACTCTACGCGGACGCTGCTTACTTGATCATGCATCCAAGTTTGCAGCACAATTCAAAGGAATAGGCCACAGGTTGTTTAAGTAACAACCTGGGTGACATACATACCACACAACAATTGGCACAGACTCGACTTTGGCTAACAGGGTCAAATATACACTGGTAGACACTCGAAAGTGTATTACAACACTAGAAAGTAGACACTCCCTTAATGATTTCCGGTACTCCTCTTTCCTCACTAGCGAAGGCAAATCACAATCAGACTGACAAATGCAGTAGTACGTTGGGCAAATACTTCAATAAGGCTGAGACAGCTAGAAATAACTTATAACATACTTGACACGAAGAGGGTAACGAATATCTAAAAACTTTTGGTGATTCGCATCTCTCACACTTGGGAATGCTAAGTAACATGGCTACAAGTATGAGCGAAAAAGGGCTGACTGGTTCTAACAGATGGCACGATAAACATAAAGAGCGATAGTTAATAGATGTGACATACATGCATCTTACGTTACTATGGCAAAATAGCAGTCCGCTTGAACAACGACGATACGCTCACTATCAATACAAAACGCACTCCTGGAATAAACATTTAAGAAGTACGAAGCACGCACATGCAAACTATGAAAGACAGATTCCATTGTGCATCACTCGATAGTAGAACGATATGCATGAAGTAAAAGCATGCTGTACTGGGGCAAGTAACAAGTAAGTAAGAACTAACAACTGTTGTCACAGCTCGTATAGACTTGGCTACAAGTATCTTCGACAGTTCGGCTTGTATAGGGGATCTAGTACATCAACTGTATAATTGATCAACAGCTGAGTCGTGGACTACCTAGACAGCGCACACACAATCAGAAGCACATTCTGACCAGTTACGCACATGTAGCACTATAGAACTGAACGGCATGGGTCATTTACGAGCACACATAATACACTCATGAAGGCTCACAATTGTATGCATATCGAGGCACGGCGCTACATTTTGAACCAGGCGTGATGACAATTACCTGATAATCTCACTGTAATTCCATATGTCGCTTACAGTAGATACACGCGAGCATATGATATGAAGAGTACAAATAGTGTATTGTTAAGACTTCAGCTGACTACTATACAACATCGAGCATTGCGTACCCACACTTATGTAGCTACTGTACACACTTCATGCACATTGCATCAAACTATTATGACATTATTCAGGGGCGTATACATGACATCACTAGTCGTTACCAATTAACTGGTATGAGCACCTGACATTACATCATTAGACAACCTACTCATCATACTGCACTTGACAACTTGACAATGCCTTCCTCTCATGGACTACTACTTGTAACATTATGATCAGCTAGCAGGATAGTTATGAACCAGTCGTTAGGCAAACTATCATAACACATGTGAGGTCTAACTGTATTGAATGATCCGTCAGTGAAATGTTGTTTTCAGCTTGTATATTGTGAATGTGTTCTATGGTACTTAATTTAGCAGCAAGCTGAGCATGAGGGTTGTTTGTGATTAGTTTCTTGGTGGGGTATGCAGGGGTCAGGATGTCAAAAGGTACTATCTGCCAGGGTGGAAAGAAGTGCTGTACTCTTTCATCTGTATATACATCGTGCAGTCCCATCATTTTAAAATGAGTGGCTGTTCTTTGAATCCTTTTAGACTCGCTGGTTCCATTTCGTATGTGTTTTAACAGTCAACTGACACAATGTTGTATTTGTTATCACGCAGAAGCTTTTCCCATCATAAGATTAATTTCAAATATTCTATCTCGATTGCTAAGTATATTTAATCTTTCCGCATGTTGAGAACTTTGGTAGTTATAGGACAACCAAGTATAATTCTGAGTGCTTAATTTGCATTTTTTCCAGTCTATCAATACTTTTGCCATTTGCAGGACTAAAGCTGGTGCATGATAGTCTATCAGAGACCATATATATGCTTAATACATCATTTTTGCTATTCTAATATTAACACCGTATTTAGAGCTGTACCCCACTACAGTTCTGAGAGCCTTAAGTCTGTCTCTACATTGTTGATGTAACTTATTGGCTGCAGTTGATGTACAAGGGACAGAGACACCAAGGCATTTGAAAGAAGAGACATAGTCTATTGGTATGTTATCTATCTTAAGTTTTCGTGGTCCACTTTTGCGGTTGCCAATTTGACTGTTAAATGCCTAGATTTAGCAGTGTTGATTACCATAACCGCGATCCGCTCCGAGGACATTATCAGGTGGGGAGTTTGACTGCGGCGGTACATCTGTCAAATGATAACGCAGGTGTCCTAAGGCCAGCTCAGCGTGGACAGAAACCTCGCGTAGAGCAAAAGGGCAAATGCTGGCTTGATCCTGATTTTCAGTACGAATATGAACTGCGAAAGCAAGGCCTATTAATCTTTTTGACTTTAGGAGTTTTAATCAAGAGGTGTCAGAAAAGTTACCAGCCAGAAAAATTACCAGTAAGCTACCAATAAGTGGTGGGCCTTAACCTATGGCCCGCCACTTATTGCAAAAAGTTCCCTCAGGACATGACCCCCAATTTTGAAACCAGTGGCTTTGATCAATTATTCAAAAACTATTTTTTTATTTGCTCATGTTCTTCAGTTGGGAGAAAGTTGAACAATTAACTCTCCAGTGTTTAATTTAAAATTTTACTGGATCCGACGAGTATGTTGCTAATGAATGGGTTTCCCTGAAGCTCTTCAATATCTTCAGAGGCACAAGAAGAAAATTAATACTTACCAGGTTTGACAGTATCTTGTAGGATGAGGTGAGTAATTACCCAGTCAATGTGTCTGAGTGATTGATTGATAAAGATTAAGCCACTCAAGAGGTGGCACGGGCATGAATAACCAGTAAAAGAGGACTCTTTGGAGCCATTACAAGTACAAACAGAAATCACAATAGCGTGATTACATCAAATGAACAAATCCACAAGGGCCTTCACTTGTTTGAACACCCACGACGGCCCTTGTGGATTTGTTCACTAAAAGTACCAATAGCTGATGCTGGAGCTCTGTGGATGGATGGTGTCTTCATGGTCGTTCACAGTTTATGCTCAGCAGGACGCTTGGTTGCCAGGTTGCAGTTTAATGTGTTATAACAGAACACAGTAACCTCGGTAGTTTGGTACCATTAGGATCGTCGTCCTTTTCGAGGAAATCCACTTGTCCGTCCGGGAATTTGCGGTGGAATTCTGTGTCGTGGTATTCCTTCTGCAATATGATGAGGTCAGTGTAGGAGTTCATGGTGTTGGCGTGGATATACATGGGGTGCAGGTATTTGTTCTGACTGACTATATTGTTACATTTGTGGGACAGTCGTCGTCAGGTGTGTGCGTTGCCATTTAACTCGCTGGGCGGAATGAAGAGCACATGGCAAGTACTTTTGTCTTCGTCGTCGGTCGCAAGGCCATTCTCGTCGACGTCGGTAGTGGCTCTGGAGAGCCTCCTGGTATCGGTTGTGGGAGTTTCGTGTGGTCCGTCGTCGTCTTCGTTGGCACGGGCAGCCAGGGTGGTTGATGTCCCTGTTACCAGACTGGTGGTGGGGCGTGTTGCGAGGTCGGACGTCGGGGCGGCAGCAGGTGGAGCAACTGCGAGAAGGTCACCTGGTACCGTCACCGTCGGTAGTCCATACCAGCTGGTTGAGGTGTGGACGTATAGGTTAACTTTGTTGCCCGCCAATTTGTCGCCGAGGTGTAGAAGTACCAGTAGGAGGGTGTTATTGGTGGTAACTGCAGACTTGGTAGGTGGTAGTGAGGGCTGCGGAGGTGAGGGACCAGGCGGTGGTGAGGTAGCAGCAGCTTCCCCAGGTGTGTTCTCGGGTAAGGCCAGGAAAACGGACGTAAGCGGGTTGGCTGGCTGAGGTGCGGTGGCGGTAGTGTTTGCCGTCGTCTGCAGAATCCTGCCTTGTATACTCACTGGTTGGCAGAGGGAGTAGGTGGGTTGTGAACTGCCAGTTTTGTCTTGGTGTTACCTTGCCTAAGGTAAGATATACCTAAGTGTAAGCTTACTGTTGATAGTTGGATAAAAGTGTCTGATATTTAGTGCTCCGGCTATGTATAATATACAATTGTCGTGTAGCTGTTCATAATTTCAGTGCTGTTGGTGTGGAAATCTCTGGTGATGGTCTGGTTGTGCATAAAAATGATGTGATCTTTGATCACATCATTGTTGTTTGTAAATAGTCTTGTTGTTTGTGCATAGTCATTTGACTTAAGATATGTTATCGTCATGCCTATATATTGAGATAGATGGGGCTGACAGTTCCCCCATGTAGGCATGTGAAGGCATAGACTACATGCGTTTCATTCAAGATGTAGGTTAATGAGCAGGTTGGCGGTCTTTTTGATCTTGAAGTAAATACTGAGCTGTATCTGTTCAGTGTTGGTATTGGTCAGGTTTTGGTCGACTGTCGTTCACCACTCTTGTCTCCATTTTGTCAGCCGCCAAAAAGATGCCCAAGTACAAGAATTTAATTGTACAATGGTTCCCGAAGAATGTGGCAAGCCACCCTGGTGCGGGGAGCCACCCTGGTGCGGAGAGCCACCCTGGTGCGGGGAGCCACCCTGATACAGCGAGCCACCCTGATACAGCGAGCCACCCTGATACAGCGAGCCACCCTGATACAGCGAGCCACCCCTGGTGTAGTGCTTAGCTTTGCTTTGATGTCCAAAGAGCTTGGAGAGGATGTGGGAGGAAGAAGGATGGGGCGGTGAAATTCTTGGAAGAGGATCTGGATGTGGAGAGAGGAGGCTTGAAAGTTCGGTTGCCTGTCCACCGCAGATTGGAGATGTTTTTCGGTCAAAGCCTAAAGCTTGAGTTCTTCTTAAGCAGCAGTAGGCTATTGGTGAAGCGGTGTGATGTCGTCCTGATTCGCTTGAGATGTTCTGTCTGGGTTGGAGGAGGCGTCTTCCCTCTTGAGATGGTGAGAGGTGAGTTCACTGTTCCTTAGTGGTGCCTTGGCAGGGAGGTATTCGTATGTACTTCCCAAATGACAGCGGTGGTAATGGAGTTCCTATCGGGTCTTCGTACTTGTCCAAGATTTGTCCTTTCTTGAAGATGAATTTCTGGTCGATGTATTCTCTCTTCAGGGCGGTGAGGTCTACATATTGTTCCATGGTCTCGTGGTGAACAAAGATAGGGTGAGGAAAGTCAGAGTGGTTTGAGAAGAGATCGACGGGCCGATTGCATTCTAAAGCGATGACTATTCTTGTGCTGCTGTTGCCATTGAAAACGTCATCATCATGGATGAAGATGCTAAAGTAGGGTTTTTACTTGCTTGAGCTGCTTGGGTTTGGATCAAAGTCTGGTGCCACGTATGTAATGATCTGTGTCAGCTGGTCTTCATCAATTGGTTCCCGTTGTTGTGGATCTGGCTCTGATTCTGATTCTGAATCTGATTCTACTTGTTGGCGTTTTGCTTTCCTTTTCGCCTTCGTCACCCGCCTGTTGACGGTGGGTGATAAGTCTTCCATTGGTTGTTGGGTTGACTCGTCTGAGGTGGAAGTTGATGCTTGGGTAACTGGTGTTGCTGACTCTGGTGATGGGTCTGTAGCGAGTAATCCTTATACTCGCTCCATTATCTCTTTATCTTAATGCATTACTAATCACACAAGCTACAATCCTTTCCCCAATTACAGGTAATATTCTTCTCACCTTGTTGGAGGGAGCTGAGGTGTAATCACCATATAACCCAGCGATGTGAGAACAGCAAAACAGTACAATCTCCAGTCAAGAATGTAGTACTCGGCTTGGGCAATTCTAGTCGACCCAAGACGCTACAGCTTCGACACAGAGCAGACAGCAGACTACGACCGCATCCAGCTACAACGCTATCGCTCCCCGAGTTCAGACACTCGCAATTCTCAATCGAGCCGCCACGCTCTCCCGCATAGAGCTCCACGACTCCGGCCTCACTCAGCTCTCTGCTCTGCTCCAGGCTTCGTCTCAACGTCTACGACACTGCTGTATCCAGGACTACTAAATAAATATGAAACTCACTAAACACTGTGTATCTAATCAACCCAACAACGTAACATAAACGTACGTTACAGGTCCGCCTCCGGGAGGGGGGGGGGGGGTGGTAACGGTATGGCTTCGCACCACCCTGGACCTAGATTCATGAAGCTAAATGTATTTCTTCGTAAGTAAGTGTGCTACAAAGGTTCCAAAGTATTGCCTAAGAATGTTCCTGCATTCAATTCTGAAAGATATACTTACGAAGATTTTAGCAACTTCATTCAAATCTCGCTAGATGTCACTAACCCTTACCCTTCGTTTGGCCAATCAGAGAGAAGGTAAAATTTTTCATCTTACAGCTGTAGCCAATCACGACGGCTACATATCGGAGCTCATCCATTGTCACTTGCCACCTATTTATGTCGAATCTTCTTATAAAATTAGTATATTTCGAATTAAAACTATGTTTTTCAACTTCGACAGTCATCACCCAATTGTTGTAAACAAATATGTTATATTTTTTGTTTACCTACGTAACTAAGAGATATTGTGTGGCTTTCCTTGTCTCTCCGATTTGAGAAGCGATGGTATTTATTTACATATATATTTACCTAAATTTACCCAAGGGCCACTATCTAGTGGCCTTGACGAGGATAGAAAGCCGGCGGCATGTTAAAGGTCCCGCCAATTGTTCTAATGATATTTTCTAGCTGGATTTTGGCATTTACAAGTTCAGCGGGTAGGGGGTTCCATGGGTTCATAAATCACTGGGTGAAAAAACATCTTATTTCAGTCCTACTTGAGAAGACATACTCTCTAACATTATATCTGTAATTGCCCTGTTATCAGTGACTTCAGACCAAATGGAATGAGGTATTTTGAGCTTTGTAATTACTTCATACACTCAGGAATATTGGAAGATATTCTTGTGCTGTACCCAGATTTTGCTAATGGAGGCTAATAGATCAGCTTTACATTCTTGTTCTCTTCTGATTCCATGTATGACTGGCCGTCCTGTGAGGTGGGGATGTTGGATGTCTTATAGCTGTTTTATCTACACTGTGTGGTCCTTCATACAGAATAAGGAAGCAGCATATTGCTGTGTATACCTAAGCTTATTAAAAAATCACTGTTTGAAAGGAGTCTTGTAGAAACTGGTAAGGGTAATTGCTTACCTCTTGTGAAAATAGTGAAGTTGTTGTTTAGTCAGAGTTGATTTGTTTTTTTGTATTGAGGCTGGTATTTTCTTCCCTGATTCCATGTATGACTAACCATTCTGTGGGATGGGAGTATTAGATGAACTTATAGCTAGTTTTTGATGGACACTGTGTAATCTTTCATATAGAATAGGGTAGCAGCACATTGCTATGTATACCTAAGCTTCTTAACAAAAAGAATCAGTAATAATGATTTTAAATTATAGTTTGCATTATTACCAGTATTATCCTTATTAAATCATGTTAATCATGGATCATTAAGATCTCATATTATATGTAATAGTCATATTTCTTTAGAATCATTCATTAAATTGTGCAGTATGTCTCAATTTTTCATTTCCTTGGATATACAGTAGAAAAGAGTTTAAACAACCATTAAATATTTGCTTCATTATATTCTTTTATTTAAATAACTGGATCAATATTTTTAAAGCTGACAGGATTTGTTTTACTCACAGGTGCATTATCTGTTAAAAAAAGAATTAGGTTTATTGTTACACACAATTCTGCTACATAGCCTTCCCGGCTTGGAGCCTACTTTTGATAATTACTTACTTATTTTTACACAGCCAAATTGTGTAACAGGAGGAGGTCTTGGACACAAATTTTATCCATGCTAAATGTAGAGGAATCAGCTGAGCATTCCTCAAATAAAATAGGCTGCCTCAGCTTATAAGGTAAATAAAATAAGCATTCCTCAAATAAGTAGCTGCCTCACCAATTGGTGATAATTTTTTTTTGACCTGTGTACAGCAACGCTATATATTATTGGTAATCTAGAAAATAAACCAATAATGTAATACAGCCTGAAAGATGAAAACTAGACATAAAGATGATAGACTGTGGTGCCCAGGATTGTCTATCCTCCCACCCCCACATTCCACCCTTCTTCCTTCTGCCCCTTGATCCTCTTCAGTCCCCATCCCCTTCATCCTTTCCACTATCCCCTTCTTCCTTCTCTCTTTTAACAGGCCATAATAGTCCATATAGTTATAATTATAGGCCTAAGTACTCAATGACAAAAGATTTGAAGTTGTTACCCTTACCCTTACCTGACATCATTTGTGTAGCATATTTTTCTTTCATGTCTCTCAGATTTAATTTCAAAATAAAACTAAACAAAATAAATTAAAAATGGGTATGTATAGCTAAGGTACACCCCCTAACTATACTTATTATTAGGTGAAAAGGGGCATTTGGTGATAGTAAATGCTCCCACCAGCCCGGGCTCAACACCTTTCATATTTCATGTTCACCAGTGTTTATTTACTTCATAACTACTGGTATAATATCTTGCTATTATAAAACTAATTCTTATATCATAAAAGACTTATTTACTACAAGCTTCAAGCAGAGAATGCATATATAGCTAACACGAAGGACTACTCCTTGATGAGACTCGCCAGCTAAAATGTTTGTTTATAATAAAATCGATCCTCCATGTTGTTTAGTAGAGAAAAATTGAGCTATATCCAGTTTACGTAAAGCTACGAGTGGTTGAGACCGTACTGAATGCGACGGAGCATACTTACGAAGATTTTCATACTTAGATGCCTACCTAAATACCGACGTAGCCGATATAAAATGCTAAGAAGGAAAACGTTCATAAGTACGTAACTACTTCGTGAATCTGGCCCCCCGGGTTCGGCGTGCTACTCTGGTGCGGCGAGCCACCCTGGTGCGGCGAGCCACCCTGGTGCGGCGAGCCACCCTGGTGCGGCGAGCCACCCTGGTGCGGCGAGCCACCCTGGTGTGGCAAGCCACCCTGGTGTGGCATGCCACCCTGGTGTGGCAAGCCACCCTGGTGTGGCATGCCACCCTGGTGTGGCATGCCACCCTGGTGTGGCGAGCCACCCTGGTGTGGCATGCCACCCTGGTGTGGCATGCCACCCTGGTGTGGCATGCCACCCTGGTGGGGCATGCCACCCTGGTGTGGCGAGCCACCCTGGTGCGGCATGCCACCCTGGTGCGGCATGCCACCCTGGTGCGGCGAGCCACCCTGGTGCGGCGAGCCACCCTGGTGCGGCGAGCCACCCTGGTGCGGCGAGCCACCCTGGTGCGGCGAGCCACCCTGGTGCGGCGAGCCACCCTCGTGACGAGCCACCCTGGTGCGGCGAGCCACCCTGGTGCGGCGAGCCACCCTGGTGCGGCGAGCCACCCTGGTGTGGCGAGCCACCCTCGTGACGAGCCACCCTGGTGCGGCGAGCCACCCTGGTGCGGCGAGCCACCCTGGTGCGGCGAGCCACCCTGGTGCGGCGAGCCACCCTGGTGGGGCATGCCACCCTGGTGCGGCGAGCCACCCTGGTGCGGCGAGCCACCCTGGTGCGGCGAGCCACCTCTGGTGCGGCGAGCCACCCTGGTGTGGCGAGCTGCCCTGGTGCGGCGAGCCACCCTGGTGTGGCGAGCCACCCTGGTGCGGCGAGCCACCCTGGTGCGGCGAGCCACCCTGGTGCGGCGAGCCACCCTGGTGCGGCGAGCCAACCCTGGTGTAACACTGTAAAGGTGTTTGGGTTAGTTTTATTTAATATATAGGTATAGTTCAATGAGTCACAGACAAGGATTTTGACAGACGCCAACTTGTCCGGCCTTAATCTCACCTCAAGTGTTAATGACACCGAGTTGACCTGAGGTCAGGTCATGCGATTCACCTGGCTCCCGCTAATCTTATAATCATAGCCGGATAGCCTTCAAACATGCCGACGTTTAAGGAGTGGCTGGTAGAGTGCCTGAGGCTATCTAACTTGTGGGCAGAGTTAGCCACTAGGTTTCCCAATATATACTCGGAGAGATATCGATTCGAGAGGAGGACAGAAGAAGAAGCAGAGCAATAGACAGAAGAACAGCTAGCCGCGGCCAGCCGTCCACACAGGCGGTCAGCCGGCGGGGCGGGACAGTCTCTGTCAACTACAGACCCCCCCCCCCCTCTATCCAGCTATAAGCTCAGACACTTGGTGAGTTGAACATTAAGGGGACCTAGTCGTGGTTACAGTTGTTGTGTGATTTAAAGGGGCAGTCAGTTGTAGGGTTCTCGAATTCTTGGATGATGACTCACTTTGAAATATTAAGCTTGAACATTTATACTTGCTTAAATTATTGATACTTAGTATGTGAAATATAATTGAACGTTATTATTTAAATTGTTTTTAACTTTGTTCCCTAGAGAGTTTTGAGTGAGATGAGAAAATCTCAGCGGTTACTGGTTTTCATGATTTGAATGCGTACATGATACAGAGGGAGCATACCTCTTGATAACATCTTTAAGTATATTATGGTGATACGGACAAGTTCCATTCCTTGTCTTGTATGTAATGATCTAGAATGGTTGGTGGCAGCAATATCTATTCAGCATTTCCTCTTCTACTATCTACTCTTCTACTCTACTATCTACTCCTCTACTTCTACTATCTACTTTCCTACTTCTGCTATCTACCCTTCTACTTCTCCTACTCACTCCATACTTACTCATCATTTCTCCCCCCCCCCCCGTTACAATGGTGGCAGCGGTGGGATGTTCTTCTGTCTATTGCTCTGCTTCTTCTTCTGTCCTTCTCCTCTCGAATCGATATCTCTCCGAGTATATATTGGGAAACCTAGTGGCTAACTCTGCCCACAAGTTAGATAGCCTCAGGCACTCTACCAGCCACTCCTTAAACGTCGGCATGTTTGAAGGCTACCCGGCTACGATTATAAGATTAGCGGGAGCCAGGTGATTCGCATGACCTGACCTCAGGTCAACTCGTTGTCATTACACTTGAGGGTGAGATTAAGGCTGGACAAGTTGGCGTCTGTCAAAATCCTTGTCTGTGACTCATTGAACTATACCTATATATTAAATAAAACTAACCCAAACACCTTTACAGTGTTACACTGGTGCGGCGAGCCACCCCTGGTGCGGCGAGCCACCCCTGGTGCGGCGAGCCACCCCTGGTGCGGCGAGCCACCCCTGGTGCGGCGAGCCACCCCTGGTGCGGCGAGCCACCCTGGTGCGGCGAGCCACCCTGGTGCGGCGAGCCACCCTGGTGCGGCGAGCCACCCTGGTGCGGCATGCCGCCCTGGTGCTGCGAGCCACCCTGGTGCGGCGAGCCACCTGGTGTGGCGGCGAGCCACCCCTGGTGCGGCGAGCCACCCTGGTGCGGCGAGCCACCCCTGGTGCGGCGAGCCACCCTGGTTGCGGGAGCCACCCTGGTGTAACCACTGTAAAGTGTGTTTGGGTTAGTTTTATTTAATATATAGGTATAGTTACAATGAGTCACAGACAAGGATTTTGACAGACGCCAACTTGTCCGGCCTTAATCCACCTCAAGTGTTAATGACACCGAGTTTGACCTGAGGTCAGGTCATGCGATTCACCTGGCTCCCGCTAATCTTATAATCATAGCCGGATAGCCTTCAACATGCAGACGTTTAAGGAGTGGCTGGTAGAGTGCCTGAGGCTATCTAACTGTGGGCAGAGTTAGCCACTAGGTTTCCCAATATATACTCGGAGAGATATCGATCGAGAGGAGGACGAAGAAGAAAGCAGAGCAATAGACAGAAGAACAGCTAGCCGCGGCCAGCCGTCCACACAGGCGGTCAGCCGGCGGGCGGGACAGTCTCTGTCAACTACAGACCCCCCCCCCCCCTATCCAGCTATAAGCTCAGACACTTGGTGAGTTGAACATTAAGGGGACCTAGTCGTGGTTACAGTTGTTGTGTGATTTAAAGGGCAGTCAGTTGTAGGGTTCTCGAATTCTTGGATGATGACTCACTTTGAAATATTAAGCTTGAACATTTATACTTGCTAAATTATGATACTTAGTATGTGAAATATAATTGAACGTTATTATTTAAATTGTTTTTAACTTTGTTCCCTAGAGAGTTTGAGTGAGATGAGAAAATCTCAGCGGTTACTGGTTTTCATGATTTGAATGCGTACATGATACAGAGGGAGCATACCTCTTGATACATCTAAGTATATTATGGTGATACGGACAAGTTCCATTCTTGTCTTGTATGTAATGATCTAGAATGGTTGGTGGCAGCAATATCTATTCAGCATTTCCTCTTCTACTATCTACTCTCTACTCTACTATCTACTCCTCTACTTCTACTACTACTTTCCTACTTCTGCTATCTACCCTTCTACTTCTCCTACTCACTCCATACTTACTCATCATTTCCCCCCCCCCCCCGTTACAATGGTGGCAGCGGTG
>WNGS01033804.1:0-17004 GCA_020271785.1 Procambarus virginalis | reverse complement strand
GGAGACTCGAACCCTAGGCGAGGCGAGTTGGGCATGAAGCATAGACACAGTGTATTCCCATATTCAACAGGGACCTTGATGAATGGTGGGAAAGTGTTCTATAGTGAAAACTACTCTCGCGTGTTTAGGCGAGTTGGGCATGAAGCATAGACACAGTGTATTCCCATATTCAACAGAGACTTGATGAAAAAACGTAAATTTGACCCCTCACTAGCTCTGGTGCTCTTGGGAAGTGGTGATCTTTGGAGTGTTGAAATGCCCCAAAATTACCATTTCTTTTAAGGGTCTGAGTGTGGTGTAGTGGGTTAACGCGTTACCTGTCATGCTGGTGGCTGGAAGGCTTCTGTGCTGGCTAGGGTTCGAGTCGGCTGGTGGGAAAGTGTTCTATAGTTGAATAACTACTCTCGCGTGTTTAGGCGAGTTGGGCATATATATATATATATATATATATATATATATATATATATATATATATATATATATATATATATATATATATATTCTTTACCTTATATTGAGCAATATACAACATCTAATTAAATTTAATCCCTGGGAAAAAGATGTAAAAGTGTATGTTCATCAAGGAACGCTGTTTAAAGCGTGTCTCAAAACTTGGCAACGCTAATTAAGACAACGAAATACATAGTAGTCATCCAACAGTCTCAGGAGACTATGGAGTTGGGCTCTGGTTGTCGGTCTGGAGTGGCCTCTCCAGGGGGCAAAGCCAGGGGGTAGGTTGATATGGAGGAGAAGCTGTTACCCATGCAGCAGGTCCTGCATGGGTAACAAATAATCAACACGTGTTCCATACACTTGCAGGCTCACAACGGTTACGTTACGCTATTATCCAGGAATCTTGGAAGCCATTTGTTTTTATCCAAGGTGGATTAATCCTATACAACCCATTGCTTACATTTAAAGATATTGATATATTTTGAATTACGCGAGATTCCATTAGATTTTTGTTCATTTTCGCACTTGATATTTTTGTACCAATATACTTTGAATTTTATTTTGTACCAATATACAACCTTGGCAAGCAACTCTATGCCCTTTTGGAGCCCAATATCGCCAGCACTCATAGTATGACCTCGGTCGCTGATGTCTTGGATATCATGTAAACTCAGTAGGAGGCCTGACGGCTGAGAGGACAGCACTCGGGATTCGTAGTCTTAAGGTTCCGGGTTCGATTCATGCCGGAGGCGGAAACAAATGGGCAGAGTTTTTTTCACCCCTGGTGCCCCTGTTCCCCTTGCAGTAAATAGGTACCTGGGAGTTAGACAGCTGCTACGGGCTGCTTCCTGGGGATGTGTAACAAAAAGGAGGTCGAGGACCGGGCCGCGGGGACGCTAAGCCCCGAAATCATCTCAAGATAACCTTCAGGATAAGTATAACTTGAGCTTGCTAAAACACCTTAATCACCTTCATGGGTTTAGTGATATATAACACTAGTTTCTATAGCAGCTATGTTATCCTGTATGATAGCTGCTATACGCAAGGGAAACAAATATATATGTGTAATATATATATATATATATATATATATATATATATATATATATATATATATATATATATATATATATATATATATATATATATACTTTTACGTAAGAGAGACTAATATATATATGTGTGTGTGTATGTATCCAACTAGTTGTATTCACCTAGTTGTATTTCACCTAGCATACTTGCGAGGATTGACGTCTGCTTTTTCGGCCCGCCTCTCAACTGTTACTATTATATATACATAATGCATATACATGAGTGATTGTGTACGCTTATGTATAAGCGTACATAAGGGTATGGAAGGGTATGTGTAAGCTGGTTAGAATTGCATTTACCGTTTGTAAACGCACATTAACTGACAGAATTTCTTGACAAAATTTCTCTCCGGCACAGTTCACGGTACTTCCTTCACCAAGGCAGAAGAACTGTGTCTTTCTTCAAGTAGTGACGAGTTGGGTCTTTGTGTGTGGTTATAACTGAATAGTTCAAGTTCATTGGGGTGTTCATTTGAGGACCAGTTGTTCCTAGTTCTACTGGCTGACCTGTAAGAGATTAATTCGCCAGAGAGGGGATTCTACCCGATTGAAAGGTAGATTGACCCACAGGGATCGTCGGACATCATTTGGTTGGTTGTTCGCGTATTCCACTCTAAGTGTATATTTGAGGTATTTCCACAATCGACTTGAAAATGATCCAGGACGGACCGAAACGTCGTCGTCCCTTCACTTTCTATTGTGTGGTCTGGTCAACTGTATACTTGACTCAGTGAATGGAGGCGAGAGTGTACTCATGCCTACTGATGTGTACATGGAGCTGCCAAGTTGACCTAGCGGCATAATTGGTCATAAAGAGAATCCAAGGAAGAATAGCAGTGAAGCAGTGGTTACTAACATTGACAAGGGTGTTGAGTATATTGTTGGGAAGAGTCCTCAATAGAATCTCTTCTATGCAGGACTCTCAAATGCGTCACAGGGGTCACAGAGACGCATTTGATGAGTCACAGAGACTCTCAAATGCACCACAGGGACGTCAAAATTATTTTTCAGTGTTAAAGCCGTCAAAATTTGGAACAGGTTAGACGTAGAAGTCGTGGAAGCCAATTCTCTTCAATGTTTTAAATGTAGGTATTATAAAAGCGTGAGAAATGAGTTTTTCCATTGATCTAAGAACGTTCGGAAGGCGGGGCTAGGAGACTAGCTCGACCTAGTAAGCACATCTAGGTTAGTACATCCAGGTGAGTACATCAAGGCGCAACCCGTCCTCGCAATTTTAATAAGTCAATATTGACTTATTAAATATGTGCATAGGTGACAAACTTAATAGTTTCCCTTGAAAATCTTCATAGAAAACACCGACCTTACCTAACCTTGTTAGTATGTTAAGACAAACATCTTATTGCTCCATAATTACAATTATTACCTAACCTATACCTATAATAGGTTAAGTAACAATTGTAATTACGAAGCTATAAGATGCTTATTTTAACATACTAACAAGGTTAGGTAAGGTCGGTGTTTTATATGAAGATTTTCAAGGGAAACTATTATGTTATGTATGTCACCTATGCACGCAACTAGTAAGTCAATATTGACTTATTAAATTTGCGAGGACGGGTTGCAAGGCGAGTACACACACACACACACACACACACACACACACACACACACACACACACACACACACACACACACACACACTTACAGCCAAAGGGATGTAGTGAAGTACTCGTGCCTTTTGAAGATAGTTAACACATGGAATTATCTAAAAGAAGAAGCTGAGAAAGCCACCTCAATCCACAACTTTAAGGCGCGATTCGACAAGGAACTTGAAAGTCAGAGTAGTCAAATTGAAATGCAGTAGGTACTTGTTAGTGGGCGGCCATCAAACACACACACACAAACAACTATCCTGAAGGCACACAAATATACACAAACGCGAACACACAAAAAACACACATACAAACATATACACAAACACCCACACACACATATAAAGTTTACCTCACGGGAAAATGGAAGAGTACAGAGAGACATGATCACCACCTACAAAATTCTCCGATGAATTCCCCGAGTAGATAAAGACCCACCATTTAGCCCGGGTGGTTCGCGAACAAGGGGACACAGTTGGAATCATAGTTCCCCAATCAACCACAGAGACATTAGAAATACTTTGTCAGTGTCAGAGTAGTTAAGAAATGGAATGCATTAAGAAGTGATATCGAGGAGGCAGACTCCATACACAGTTCCATATGTAGATATGATACGAACCAATAGGCTCACGAACCAGAGAGATGAAGCTTAAACCCCTCCAAGCCCGACTAAACGAATAAGCACCTACACAAACGCATACACACGTACACATACGACAAAGAGTTCTGGTAAGACGGGACACCACAAACGTAGCCTTCATCTCGTAACCAGACTTGGGTAATTACACACACACACACACACACACACACACAAGGACCATACTACACCAATACCTTTTCTTACAAGGGTTTCGTTGTATCGGGTTTTCTTCCTTAATGCTTCCTACAGGTTTTAGCATTTTCTAGCGGGTTTCTGCCCCCCTTTTTACTGACCACATTATTTGAGAGATTGGCAATTATTGGAAATTCTTCGATAATGGTTTAGGTGAAGGAAGAGCCTGAGGTTATAAAGTCTTTTGTATAGCGTTACTTCCTTTCCCTAACTGTCTTTTATGGTTCCTTGAGCTCTTGTAAAAGTTCGAACTCGAATATCAGTGCTGGCCAGGGTAGAACAATCCATTAATGTCAGTGTTGGCCAGGGTAGAACAATCCATTAATGTCAGTGTTGGCCAGGGTAGAACAATCCATTAATGTCAGTGTTGGCCAGGGTAGAACAATCCATTAATATCAGTGTTGGCCAGGGTAGAACAATCCATTAATGTCAGTGCTGGCCAGGGTAGAACAATCCATTAATATCAGTGTTGGCCAGGGTTGAAAAATCCATTAATGTCAGTGCTGGCCAGGGTAGAACAATCCATTAATGTCAGTGTTGGCCAGGGTAGAACAATCCATTAATGTCAGTGCTGGCCAGGGTAGAACAATCCATTAATACCAGTGTTGGCCAGGGTAGAACAATCCATTAATATCAGTGTTGGCCAGGGTAGAACAATCCATTAATACCAGTGCTGGCCAGGGTAGAACAATCCATTAATGTCAGTGTTGGCCAGGGTAGAACAATCCATTAATGTCAGTGTTGGCCAGGGTAGAACAATCCATTAATACCAGTGCTGGCCAGGGTAGAACAATCCATTAATACCAGTGCTGGCCAGGGTAGAACAATCCATTAATGTCAGTGTTGGCCAGGGTAGAACAATCCATTAATGTCAGTGTTGGCCAGGGTAGAACAATCCATTTATATCAGTGCTGGCCAGGGTAGAACAATCCATTAATATCAGTGCTGGCCAGGGTAGAACAATCCATTAATATCAGTGCTGGCCAGGGTAGAACAATCCATTAATATCAGTGCTGGCCAGGGTAGAACAATCCATTAATATCAGTGCTGGCCAGGGTAGAACAATCCATTAATATCAGTGCTGGCCAGGGTAGAACAATCCATTAATATCAGTGCTGGCCAGGGTAGAACAATCCATTAATGTCAGTGCTGGCCAGGGTAGAACAATCCATTAATATCAGTGTTGGCCAGGGTTGAACAATCCATTAATATCAGTGCTGGCCAGGGTAGAACAATCCATTAATATCAGTGCTGGCCAGGGTAGAACAATCCATTAATACCAGTGCTGGCCAGGGTAGAACATTCCATTAATACCAGTGTTGGCCAGGGTAGAACAATCCATTAATATCAGTGCTGGCCAGGGTAGAACAATCCATTAATATCAGTGCTGGCCAGGGGTAAAACAAACCATTAATACCAGTGTTGGCCAGGGTAGAACAATCCATTAATGTCAGTGTTGGCCAGGGTAGAACAGTCCATTAATATCAGTGTTGGCCAGGGTAGAACAATCCATTAATATCAGTGCTGGCCAGGGTAGAACAATCCTTTAATATCAGTGCTGGCCAGGGTAGAACAATCCATTAATACCAGTGTTGGCCAGGGTAGAAGAATCCATTAATATATGTTGTTACATATTACGGACGCACACAGGCCTCTCTCACCCATTAAGAGTCATACTCCAAACACCCAATAAGAGGCAAATGGGGAAAAAGCACCAGGATGTACTTTGGTATGCCTATTGAAAGACACGAGGCCAGACTTTGAATGTATTGTTGAATTAGCTTTCGATTTTTGAAGCCTAGTCGGTAGGCAAAATGGCAGGCGGCAGCAGCTTCGTATGCGAAATTGCGCCAAAATCGGAGGGGAACGGCAGTACTGAAATCCCCCAGATGAAGGAAAGAAAGATGATTGGGTACATGCTAACAGGAACAGTGGCTGTGACTCTGAATGGAAACATTAAGGACTGGGTTCGACTCCTCTGTCTTTATCCTCTATCTGACAATCCTTAGGCAAGTTCTTAAAAGTCATCCTAATGTTCACCTATCTTGCATATGCTGCTGAATTCAGCTGGTTAATGTGAGACGTCCCTGGTGATTCAAGTTCACTCCTTGGTTCTCTCTCTCAAGAAGAACACCGTCCTTCTGATTTCCTATTTCTCAAACCTCATTAGTTTACATTTTATGATCCAGAAGACCATTCATTTGCCTATTTCTGAAATCTGTCCAGGACATGCATATTTCTGATCTTTTACTCCTGAATTTCCGAAGTACAAAATCATTAATAGAGTAATGTGGTTTTAAGCAGCCATACGTGAATTTAATAATAACGTCACTGATATGATGTCTTAAATTATAGGCACATGTAACTAGTTAGATCATTCCATATTCTTGGAAGAAAAGTTCCCATTCTTAACAGCTCAACTGCGCCAGCCAACAAATGTCGTTTTGATAGTTGTACGTTTTTTATTTTAATTAAAGACATGAAGTCTTTAAGGTTTATCATGGTCCTCAGAGCCCAATATCCCTGGAAACACAAACTGAAACTGTCTATTTTCCGCTTGTTACAACTTTAAATAAAGTTGTTACATCTTGGCTTAACGTGTTTATGACGTATTAGAACGTTGTTACAACTTGCTATATTGGTTGTGATAACTGGTTAAGTGGTGTTAAAACTTGTTCGAACGTTGTACCAACGTTGTAGTTTCGGTGTGTGTTTGGCGGGATATGACCTTCTCCAGGTTGTAAATCACAATTGTTACCACCTCCAGGATACCCAGGTATCAGGTGAAAGGAAACGTGCCCAAATGTTTCCGTACTGCGCGGGTATCAAACCCGGGGACCCACATGTCTTGCTAACTAAATGCACTGTTCTACTGGACTGCAAAACCTTTGCCAGACGCTGCCAGTAATGCAAGAACACTCACAACACCTCCGATCTTAAAAGGAAAAAAATATGATATAAGCCTTAATTCGTATATAAATTTGTGTTTATTGTTGCATGGTTTGGTTTAATTTTGGGCTTAAGACCAATCAGTCTGCAACCCGTCCTCGCAAATTCGTAGAGTCAATATTGACTTATTAAATACATGCATAGGTGACGTATTAAACATAATAGTTTACCTTGAAAAGTTTCATAGAAATCACCGACCTTACCTAACCTTGTTAGTATGTTAAGATAAGCATCTTATAGCTTCGTAATTACAATTGTTACTTAACCTATTATAGGTATAGGTTAAGTAATAATTGTTACTTAACCTATTATAGGTATAGGTTAAGTAATAATTGTAATTACGAAGCTATAAGATGCGTATCTTAACATACTAACAAGGTTAGGTAAGGTCGGCGTTTTCTATGAAGCTTTTCAAGGTAAACTATTATGTTTAGTATGTCACCTATGCATGTATTTAATAAGTCAATATTGACTATACGAATTTGCGAGGACGGGTTGCAGTCTGACGCGAGTCATTAAACCACTTCACCAGCTTACTCCCCAAATAGCAAAGTATACTACAATTCTGAACACAGTCCAGGACGAAAGTATACTCTCATTGTGTATATTCTACGAAAAGCGGGTATACTCCTATCAGAGTATAATTCCTTGTTTCTAGAGTGGCCTTGATGCGGGCTCCTCTGGCGCCATTCAGGGCTCCCGAGGGTACATTTTCTATACATACATCACCAGGAAAATGTCTGCAAAGGGGGAACTAAAATAAAATGTGCATCGACAAAGCGACTCTTTCAGCGAAGAATTTTAGCACGACGTACAGCTTCGCCCTGTGGACCATTATCAAGTTTCCGACTTAATAATGATTGAACGCGGACTCAGACATTGGCTTTATCATTGTGTGGGGGACTATGTTTTTGTTTCAAGCTCGCAGCGACTTTTGTTCCTCAAAACTTGACTATTTGCTTAAGGTCACACTATTTTTAATTTGTTTATATCAGTATAATGCTATAATAGAGAGATTCAATAATGATTTCAGAACCTTTGTCCGTACATCTGTTATTAATTATCCAGGATTAGGGGGAAGTTTTCCACAATGCAGGAAAACGCACGCACGCCCACAATGGAGCTGTCACCAGTGTACAACGTCACGCCCACGCACGCCCACAACTGAGCTCTCACCAGGCCACAACATCACGCCCACGCACGCCCACAATTGAGCTCTCACCAGGCCCCAACGTCACGCCCACGCACGCCCACAATTGAACTCTCACCAGTCCCCAACATCACGCCCACTAAAACGTTATCCACGCCCACCATCAAGCCCATTCACGCAAGTCTTCAAGTGTTCATGCAGGTCGGCGTTCAGTCCTCGACCGTCCACAAGTGGTTGGGAACCATTCCATTCCTCCCCCAGTCCCATCCCATATCCATATCCTAACCCCTTCCCAATGCTATATAGGCGTAATGGCTTGGCGCTTTTTGATTGTTGCCATGCCTTGGTCATTAGAGTGAAAGAAAGCAGGGAAGTACTATACATAGTACTTCCTGTATATATATGTATGTATAGTACTATACATAGTACTATATATAGAGTACTTCATAGTACTTTAGTTTATAAGTACTGCATATAAACTAAAGGGAACGCAAGACATCATTAGGCCATTAACGACCACCATGCTCGATCTAAGTAGCTGTTAAGATGTTATATATATATATATATATATATATATATATATATATATATATATATATATATATATATATATATATATATATATATGGCAGATGACCATGCAAACTATCAAGGGTTGCTTAGTCTAGTAACGTGAGCAGGTTTCATTAGACCGCTCCCTTGTATTATCTCTATTGTAAGCTCTGGAAATGGGTTAAATTACGAAAGCGCTCGGATTATTCTGTTTTTTCTCTCCTATGTATGTGCTCTCTTATCTTGATTATATATATGACACTATTACCCCACGAACGAAATGAGACAAAGAATTCTTTACGTTCTTTCGCATATTATATATATATATATATATATATATATATATATATATATATATATATATATATATATATATATATGTCGTACCTAGTAGCCAGAACTCACTTTTTGGCCTACTATGCAAGGCCAGATTTGCCTAATAAGCCAAGTTTTCCTGAATTAATATATTTTCTCTAATTTTTTCTTATGAAATGATAAAGCTACCCATTTCCTTATGTATGAGGTCAATTTTTTTTATTGGAGTTAAAATTAACGTTGATATATGACCGAACCTAACCAACCCTACCTAACCTAACCTAACCTATCTTTATAGGTTAGGTTAGGTTAGGTAGCCGAAAAAAGTTAGGTTAGGTTAGGTTAGGTAGGTTAGGTAGTCGAAAAATAATTAATTCATGAAAACTTGGCCTATTAGGCAAATCGGGCCTTGCATAGTAGGCTGAGAAGTGTGTTCTGGCTACTAGGTACGACATATATATATATATATAGAATAAGAGTCATCACCAGTGAGGACTCAATTGCCGACAGAGATGCCGCAACAGCTCAAGCCCTAAGGGAGAAACACCCTGCCAGGGCTCCGAGTGGGGACGACATTGTACAAGTGGGGGCTACCGGAGCAGAACCTCTCTGGGTGGCTGAATCTGTGGTCCATAAAGCAGCCATGTCCTTCCCAACAGGATCAGCAGGTGGGTTCACAGGACTAAAACCCAACCACCTCAAGCAAATGCTCAACCCTGCACTGGGTGACATTGCAAAGAACCTCTTGGTGGAACTAACCAGATTCACCAACACATGTCTAGCTGGCAACATACCACCGTCCATAAGACCTATTTTTTTGGAGCATCCCTCTGTGCTCTAAAGAAAAAGGATGGAGGGATCAGGCCAATAGCTGTGGGCAATTCTCTCCGGCGTCTCGTCGCAAAGGCAGCTGCAAGAACAGTTAGTGATGCAGCGGCCAACATGCTGAAGCCAAAACAGCTCGGGTTTGGCATTCCACAAGGGTGTGAGGCGGCAGCCCATGCAGCTCGAGCCTTCATCGCCAACATCACAGACGAAAAGGCCCTTATCAAGCTAGATTTCAAAAATGCCTTCAATTTGGTGCGGAGGGATGCTGTACTCCGTGCGGTTCATAGTCATTTCCCTTCCCTCTACCCTTTCGTACATTCATGCTACAGTATGGATCTTAAGCTACTTTTTGGCGAACATGAAATTGACTCGCGGGAAGGCGTCCAACAGGGTGACCCCCTTGCTCCTCTCCTTTTCTGCTTAGTCATCAAACAAGTCACAGAGGTCCTGTCCAGCGAGCTTAACATCTGGTTCTTGGATGATGGTACCCTAGCTGGTTCCCAAGACTCCCTCCTGGAGGACATCAGAAAAATCCAGGAGCAAGGTGCAGTTTTAGGCCTCACCCTGAGCCCTTCTAAATGTGAAATAATATGTTCCAACCAGGGCATCGTAGAGAGAATAGAGGGTCTTTTGCCAAACATCCATAAAACTAAACCTGAAGGCAGCACACTCCTAGGAGCTCCCCTGGGGTTGAAAGCCATCGATGAGGTCCTTGATAAGAAAATCGCCGACCTTAAGAGGATGGATGGGAGGATTGAGGATATTGATGCTCATGATGCACTCTACCTCATCACCAGATGTCTGTCCCTCCCCAGGTTAACCTACTTTCTGAGGTGTTCACCATCTTACAGTAGCCAAAAACTAAGTGAGTATGACCGGTTACTGAAATCAATGCTAGAAAAAGCCCTTAACCTCGCGTCTGGCACGCGTCTCACACCACACGCCCTCCGCCTTGCTGCCCCAATCCACACCAGATATAGGTGTATTTGCGGCGAGGTGGTGGCTGACGGGTACGGCCACCATGGCCTACTCTGCCAAAGTACAGGAGGATGGCACTCGAGGCACAGTGAAGTTAACGACATCATCAAGAGGAGCCTCACCACAGCTGGATGCCCAGCTGAGAGAGAGCCTCGTTACCTAACGCCCCGTAACTCTGATGCTCTTATTGGTCGCCCGGATGGTATCACAGTGAACCCCTGGAAGAATGGCAAGCAGTTGGTATGGGACTACACATGCGTATCAACCCTGGCTAACACTTACATTGAACTCAGTGTTGCACAACCAGGTGGCGCTGCCACCCACAGGGAAGCAGCCAAATCCCGTAAGTATAGAGAACTGGATCACCACTACAATTTTGTCCCCATTGCTTCTGAGACACTCGGCACCTGGGGTAAAAGTGCTACCAGTTTTTTGAAGGAACTGGGTTCTAGGCTCATTGAAACAACAAGGGACCCTAGAGCTGCCAGCTTTCTTTTCCAGCGCCTCAGCGTGGCGATACAGAGGGGAAATGCGCACTGCATCCAGGGTTCCTGCCCGCCATCTGAGGAGCTGGAGGAACTCGACAACTTATGATAACCATCTTTGTAACCTATATGTAACTCCTTTTTTGTAACAAAGTTCAAATAAAACAAATATATATGTGTACATACAAAAGAATGGGGGTGGTAGGAGAAGAAAATATTAGTGTTCAGTGAGACACCACAAGGTCTCCTCTGAATACGTTTTATTTTCTTCTCTGAGGCTATGGGTCCCCACATTGGCACCAGAGGTGGTACCCTCACAAACTTTTATATTATATATATATATATATATATATATATATATATATATATATATATATATATATATATATATATATATTCAAGAATATATTCAACAAAGGTTGAATATGATATGACCTTCTTGGTCACCACCAAAGACACCTTACAAGCAGAACTTATTGCAGAAGGAGGAAAGATTCGAGGCAACTACAGAAGCACCATACTGTCCCCGAGCTCAAAGCGGCAGCTAAGAGCCTTCATCAGAACAAATAGATAGCCGTCAGGAGAGGTGACAAGTCGCCAAAATACGTCATTCTTACAAAAGACGAATATCTGGCGAAAATGAACCTCATTCTCTCTGACCAAACTAAATTCCAAAGAGTAACGAAGGACACTACAGCCGAATTGAAAGCAAAGGTAAACAGATTGATTGAAACTGTGAACGCCAAGAAATCCGGACTCCACCTGTTAAAGATTATTGGGGAATACAAACCTGGACACGCGTATGGAAATGTCAAGACACACAAGCCTGGAAACCCACTTCGGCCAATCATCAGCCAAATACCCACACCCACGTACAGACTGGCGAAGCTACTCAACGGCTTACTGACTCCTTATGTCCCTTGCACCTTCAGCCTGAAGTCTCCAAAGGAATTTGTTGACTTACTGCGGGGAACACGGGCCACAGGGATAAGAGCCTCGTTGGACATAGAATCAATGTTTACCAACATTCCTGTTGATGGAACAATCGGGATGATAGCGGACAGAGTGTATCGTGATCCGACCTGTACTCCTCTTGACATACCAGAAAACATTCTAAGGAAACTACTCCAAGCTTGTACTAAAGAGGCACCCTTCTTGAGCCCGGATGGGCACATGTATAAGCAAGTAGATGGGGTCGCCATGGGTTCTCCCCTAGGTGTCCTGTTTGCGAATTTCTACATTGGTACCACCGAGCAGAAGGTCTTAGCCGACATGAACTTGAAACCGGCCATATACTGCAGGTATGTTGACATTTTTACACACGTACATGATGTCAGACATCTGCAGGAGCTGATGGAGGCATTTGAGCGGAATTCCGTGTTGCGTTTCACTTACGAGATGGAGATGGATAGGAAGCTGCCCTTTCTAGATGTAATAGTCATGGAACGGAGCGGAGGTTTCCACACTGCAATCTACACTAAGGAAACAAACATAGGAATGTGCCTCAATGCCAACAGTGGCTGCCCAGACAGGTACAAGAGGAGTGTTGTTAACACTTGTGTCGACCGTGCTCTCAGCCACAGCTCAGGATGGAAGCAAGTCGATGAAGAACTCTGTAGGGTAAGACAGGTCCTAATCAACAACGGCTTCTCCAATGGTTTCGTTGAAGACATCATAAGAAGGAAGGTGAAACGCCATGCAATCTCTGAAGAGACAACTAACACAACACCTATACCCCCTATTAGACTATTTTACAGGAACTTCTTTTCCACAGCTCATAAAACGGAGGAAAGGGTCCTGAAAGATATTGTTAATAGGAACGTTATCCCTACAGACAAAAGTCAGAAGATACAATTGACGATTTACTATAAAACCAAAAAAAAAAACGGCCAACCTACTCATGAGAAACTCTCCAGACACAAAGCAGAACGCTTTAAAAGAGACCAACGTCGTCTATGCCTTCAAATGCTCACTTGGGGACTGTAAGCCTCAAAGAACTCAGTATATAGGCAAGACAACATCTCTTTCTAAGCGATTAACGATGCATAAGCAACAGGGCTCCATTAAGGAACATATAATCTCTTCCCACAACCAGACCATTGCTAGAGAAGTCATAACAAACAACACAGAAATCATCGATAGATACAACGATAACAGGCGGCTTGACATCTGCGAGGCACTACACATCAAGAAGTCAACACCAGCAATCAACAGCCAATTAATGCACAACTATATTCTACCCACTTCAAGACTCCGCACCAATATAGAAGCATCAAGAAATATGGGCCAATAGGCCCTTTGCAGTTATTTCCATTCTTCCCTTTAATTTATCCAATATATACCCAATGCACCGTGTTTTGTCTTGTGTTGAAAGTCTTGTTCACCTCATCCAAAACTGTTGTAACATATATATAGCCGCATTTGGGTGAGGTGATAAGATAAAAGCTGTTTAAATGATAGTATAGTAAAACTCTGTTTAGTGTTTGCAGGTTATAGTTGTGTGTGTGTAAACTAAAGTCTTCGAAAATGTAATAAGTTATTACGAAACGCGTTCAAGTGTCGCGTCACACTAAAAATAAAATTATTATTATATACATATATATATATATATATTATATAGATATATATATTATATATATATATATATATATATTATATATATATGTCGTACCTAGTAGCCAGAACTCACTTTTTGGCCTACTATGCAAGCCCCGATTTGCCTAATAAGCCAAGATTTCCTGAATTAATATATTTTCTCTAATTTTTTTCTTATGAAAAGATAAAGCTACCCATTTCATTATGTATGAGGTCAATTTTTTTTCATTGCAGTTAAAATTAACGTAGATATATGACCGAACCTAACC
The DNA here is from genome assembly GCA_020271785.1 of Procambarus virginalis. Taxonomy (NCBI): domain Eukaryota; kingdom Metazoa; phylum Arthropoda; class Malacostraca; order Decapoda; family Cambaridae; genus Procambarus; species Procambarus virginalis. Next base: position 2,894 of record WNGS01033804.1, on the reverse strand, counting down.
AACCCTACCTAACCTAACTACCTATCTTTATAGGTTAGGTTAGGTTAGGTAGCCGAAAAGGTTAGGTTAGGTTAGGTAGGTAGGTTAGGTAGTCGAAAAACAATTAATTCATAAAAAACTTGGCCTATTAGGCAAATCGGGGCTTGCATAGTAGGCTGACAAGTGCGTTCTGGCTACTAGGTACGACATATATATATATATGTATATATATATATATATTGTGACGATGTTCCCACCCTTCTAATTCTCCCACGCCTGCTGTAAGAGTCATGTCCACTATTCCCGAGCGTTCTCTACATTGCAGGCATCAATTGAACATATGTGGGAGAGAACAGTATTCTCGATGAGCCGAGAAATTTGCGAAAATATAGTATTTTGGCCTGTGGGATAGGCCCTTTAGGGAGCCAATATGGCGCTGGCGAGTCTGTCCTCCCGCCAAAACTGTGTGACGTCAGTGGCGCCAGATTGGTCACCGTCAGCGACGTGGCACTGGGAGCCAATGAAAACCAACTTTGGGAAAAGTGACGTCACATAGGCATGGGGTGTCCGGCCGTGTTGGCGCCGTGGCGATATCAGTCTTTCACGACACGTCCGAGAGTAGGACGCGCGATCGGTCGTCCTGTCAGAGTGACGGATTTACCGAACTCCGGTGGATTTAAGCGTCTCCAGTTGTTGGCACGCACTCTGTGAGGTCTTCCTGCAACCCAGATGTGGCTCAGATAAGGAATTGACAGAATATTGAGCAACAAGTGCTCAGGGACAGGTGTGTTGCAAGAAGTGGGCCGGGCATCGACGTGTGTCGTCGTTGGCAGTTCACCAGTATAAGAGACAGCTTAATGGCCGGGCCAACCCACCGTGAGTGAACCGGGTTGACTGCCTTGTCAACCAGGTTGAACGTGTGATCGACGATCCTGTCAAGTTTGACAGTAACCCCACCTTCGTGGAACCCTGCGAGTCAACAGTTGAATGCAAGCACGTCGAGAAGTCTTCCCAAATACCTAGCGATATACCTAGACGACGAGGGAATTGACAGGGTTGTGAGCTTCAAGTGCTCTGAAGTCGGGTGCTGTGCGTGTGGAGCTTAAGTAGTATCGTCTGGGACGGCTGATAACTTCACAGTGACTTCGTAGTGGTGAGAGGCAGTTCCTCTGGGAGTACAGTGACAAGGACTAATGGGAAACGTACGACGACCGCCGAGACGTAGGCTGGCTGCCGTAGTTGGGAGGAAAGTTGACGGCCAGGAGACCGACTTCAACCCTGCGACGTACTGTAGAGGAAGGAGCACGGACCTGCTGTGTACAGAAGCGGCGAGACGCGACATCCTAAGGCGTGGGCTTGTGTTTCTGGATGGTGAACGAGGCGAGAGCCTGGACCAGGAGCTACAACCCAACTGTCATCCTAGGATAGGTGAAGTAGGTGTTTACAGTTACCCTCCCATTTCCCCTTTAGTTAGCTATATTTTCTTGTCAGGATATTTTATATGTCGTGAGCAAGTCTCACCTGAGTTTAAGTCACAGAGTGCACAGTATGTGGTGAGCCTGCCCAGAGCGCTCACAGTATCAGTTTACATATATATCTATGTGTGGGTGTGTGCAAGCACCAAGATTCATCAGAGAATTTACTGTGACTATTATTAATTTACAGTGAGTATTATTATTATATATATATTGGTAGTAAACCAGATATAGGTGTGTTGATCTCTATAATCTATTGATATAAATGCCTGTGGATTGATCTCTATAATCTATTGATATAAATGCCTGTGGATTGATCTCTATAATCTATTGATATAAATGCCTGTGTGTTGATCTCTATAATCTATCGATATAAATGCCTGTGTGTTGATCTCTATAATCTATTGATATAAATGCCTGTGTATTGATCTTCATGATGTATATATATATATGCCTGAAATTTGATTACTGATTTATATATGACATGACTGTGTACTGAATAATATCATATACGTGAAATGATTGCCAGTGATATCTCTGTGAGAGAAAGTATAGATATAAAGAAAAGTTCAGTGATCAAGTGAGTGCATTCACAGTAAATATTATTAAGATGGAGTAATCTTTTGTTACGGTGAAAAACCACTGTGAGAGTATTGTGAATATGTTGATCGTGAGGCCAGTGAAATCATAAGTAAGCCATGTGAATGTTGAATAGTGTTTTGGAAAAAGTTAAATAAACGGGGATCGTGACAGAATTAGAAAACAAGTACTAGTCTGTTCCCACGATCGCGAGGGTCCCGGTCAGCTGACATCTGACAGGTGACGCGGGGCGCGCTGCCGGTGTTACCATATTGTTGCGCTCCAGAATATTATGCTATGAATGGAGCAATTGTCATATATTATTCCTGATACATTGATGCATATATATTTCTCGTTGTCTTTAAGTAAAATACCAAAACTCTTTGGTGTTTGATATCATCCCCTCCATTTATCTTGTGACCGTGTAATGAAGTAAAGCAGAGTGACCTGCCTGATACCATATTACTGGAATTTGCTCTTGCCACAATTACACCTGACCACTGCAGTGTTACTGGACACTTGAAAACCAGTTGGCGACCTTGAAGGCTGTGTAAGAGTTCGGGTTGGGCGGGCCACAGATTGAGGGAACGATCTGTGCCCTCACTCATCTTGCAATCTAAAGGCCGGTTGTGAGACCGACTGGGGTACTCTCCGAGGCCAGCAGTGGAGCCTAGAGGATCGAGGGAAGACGCCGAACGACGGTGAGTAAGGTTATTGTCGGAGCAACCACCCAAAAAGGAGATCCAGTCTACTGTTGCTTTAACCCTTCTCTAACGAGAACACCGTGAAACCCTGACAATATAATATATATATATATATATATATATATATATTATATATATATATATATATATATATATA
>WNGS01033788.1:8592-30979 GCA_020271785.1 Procambarus virginalis | reverse complement strand
TTGTTGATGACTGTCCACCAGCACTGGTGCAGGTGTTTAGGACTGTCCATCCAACAACTGGGGCAGTTGTTTGAGGACTGCCTCCCAAACTGGCCCTGCAGGTTGTTGAGGACTGTCCTCCAACACTGGTGCAGGTGTTGAGGGCTGGTCCTCCAGCCACTGGTGCAGGTGTTTGATGCCTGTCCTCCAGCACTGGGGTGCAGGTGTTGAGGGCTGTCCTACCAGCACTGGTGCAGGTGTTGATGACTGTCCACCAGCACTGGTGCAGGTGTTGAGGACTGTCTTCCAACACTGGTGCAGGTGTTGAGGGCTGTCCTGCCAGCACTGGTGCAGGTTTTGATGACTGTCCTCCAGCACTGGTGCAGGTGTTGAGGACTGTCCTACCAGCACTGGTGCAGGTGTTGAGGACTCTCCTACCAGCACTGGTGCAGGTGTTGAGGACTGTCCTCAAACACTGGTGCAGGTGTTAGGACTGTCCTCCAGCACGGGTGCAGGTGTTGATGACTGTCATCCAGCATTGGTGCAGGTGTTGATGACTGTCTCACAGCACTGGTGCAGGTGTTGAGGACTCTCCTCCAGCACTGGTGCAGAGTGTTGAGGACTGTCCTCACAGCACTGGTGCAAGGTGTTGAGGACTGTCCTCCAACACTGTTGCAGGTGTTGATGACTGTCCCTCCAGCACTGGTGCAGGTTGTTGAGGACTGTCCTCCAGCACTGGTTGCAGGTGTTGAGTGGCTGTCCTCCAGCACTGGTGCAGGTGTTTGATGAACTGTCCTCCAGCACTGGTGCAGGTGTTGAGGACTGTCCTTCCAGCACTGGTGCAGGTGTTGAGGACTGTCCTCCAACACTGGTGCAGGGGTTGAGGACTGTCCTCCAGCACTGGTGCAGGTTTGTTACCAATCGTACATCACGGCTCATAACCCTGTACAGCATAAAAGAACTGTTTGCCTAGGGCAATAGAATTGCTGTAATATATGGTGGGTCACCAGTGTGATCACATGATTGGCACAAGCAATAATAAATTTATAAAGTAATTATTCCTTAGGACATAGAAATATTCATATAAAATATTAATATACTATATTATAAAATATAATCAGTAGTATGGAATTCTAAACACAGATGGACAGAAATGGTATATAAAATAATCACAAGAATTGTCTTCCTTATAAAAATTATGTATGGCAAAACAAATATATATAACAGACTTATCTTTTACAGATGTTAGCTCTCCAGCCCCCGTCGAGGTACTGACTACAAAAACTGCGGGAGTGAATAACATTACTTCTGCCCGCGGAAAGATTGCCAAACTAACGTTATTTAATTAAACTTACATGGAGCAATAATGTGACAAGAGTAATCTTAAAGTAACTTAGTAAATGGTTAGAATAACTGCATAACAAAAATGCTGTAATTATTAATACATACAGTAATTAAAATAATATAACAAAAGGTAATATTAGGCAACGCTCCCCAACATCAGGGCTAAAACTTTCTCACGGAATGTTGCTCTCAATGTTCAACGCTTACAGAATTCCCATCAGTGATTCTAACTGATGATCATAGATAAAACCACTTCCCCACGAAATCAACCGTGAACAGACAAAGGACCAGTACTCGTTCCCACGGGTGGAAAGTTAGGCTTAATCAGGCACACATATCTTACATATAAGTAAGAATTATTTAGATGTACATATAATCAAATAAAATAAGACAGATTTATATAAGTACAAATTAATGTATTAGTACAAATTAAATGTATTTAATTACGTAGCTTATAGAGGTACATAACAAGGTTTGAGGACTGTCCTCCAGCACTGGTGCAGGTGGTTGAGGGCTGTCTCCAGCACTGGTGGAGGTGTTGATGACTGTCCACCAGCACTGGTGCAGGTGTTGATTACTGTCCTCCAGCACTGGTGAGGTGTTGCATTACTGTCCTCCAGCACTGGTGCAGGGGTTGATGACTGTCCTCCAGCACTGGGTGCAGGTGTTGAGGGCTGTCCTCCAGCACTGGTGCAGGTGGTGGATGAGCTGGGTCCTCCAGCACTGGTGCGGGTGTTGATGACTGTCCTCCAGCACTGGTGCAGGTGTTGATGACTGTCCACCAACAGTGGTGCAGGTGTTGATGACTGTACTCTCAGCACGGTGCAGGTTTGATGACTGTCCACCAACCTGGTGCAGGTGTTGATGACTGTCCACCAACACTGGTGCAGGTGTTGAATGACTTCCACCAACACTGTGTGCAGGTGTGATGACTGTCCACCAGCACTGGTGCAGGTGTTGATGACTGTCCACCACCACTGGTGCAGGTGTTGATGACTGTCCACCAGCACTGGTGCAGGTGTTGATGACTGTCATCCAGCATTGGTGCAGGTGTTGATGACTGTCATCCAGCATTGGTGCAGGTGTTGATGACTGGCCTCCAGCACTGGTGCAGGTGTTGATGACTGTCCTCCAGCATTGGTGCGGGTGTTGATGACTGTCCTCCAGCACTGGTGCAGGTGTTGAGGGACTGTCCTCCAGCACGGGTGCAGGTGTTGAGGACTGTCCACCAGCACTGGTGCAGGTGTTGATGACGGTCCTCCAGCACTGGTGCAGGTGTTGATGACTGTCCACCAGCACTGGTGCAGGTGTTGAGGACTGTCTTCCAGCACTGGATTGCCGGTGTTTGAGGAATGTCCTCCAACACTGGTGCAGGTGTTGAGGACTGTCACTCCAAACTGGTGCTGGTGTTGATGACTGTCCTCCAGCACTGGTGCAGGTGTTGAGGGCTGTCCTACCAGCACTGGTGCAGGTGTTTATGGGACTGTCCACCAGCACTGGTGCAGGTGTTGAGGTCTGATACTGTCCTCCACCACTGGTGCAGGTGTTGAGGACTGTCTTCCAGCACTGTGCAGGTGTTGAGGGCTGTCCTCCAGCCACTGGGGGCAGGTGTTGATGACTGTCCACCAGCACTGGTGCAGGTGTTTATGACTGTCCTCAGCACTGGTTCAGGTGTTGATGACTGTCTCCAGCACTGGTCAGGTTTTTGAGGACTGTCCTCCAACCACTGTTGCAGGTGTTGATGACTGTCATCCAGCATTGGTGCAGGTGTTGATGACTGTCCACCAGCACTGGTGCAGGTGTTGATGACTGTCCTCCAGCATTGGTGCAGGTGTTGATGACTGTCCACCAGCACTGGTGCAGGTGTTGAGGACTGTCCTCCAGCACTGGTGCAGGTTGTTGAGGACTGTCCTCCAGCACTGTTGCAGGTGTTGATGACTGTCCACCAGCACTGGTGCAGGTGTTGAGGACTGTCTTCCAGCACTGGTGCAAGGTGTTGATGACTGTCCACCAGCACTGGTGCAGGTGTTGGATGACTGTCCTCCGCACTGGGGCAAGGTGTTGATGACTGTCCACCAGCACTGGTGCAGGTGTTGAGGACTGTCCTCCAACACTGGTGCAGGTGTTGAGGACTGTCTTCCAGCACTGGTGCAGGTTTGTAACCAGATCGTACATCACGGCTCATAACCCTGTACAGCATTAAAGAACTGTTTGCCTAGGGCCATATAATTGCTGTAATATATAGTGGTGGGTCACCAGTGTGATCACATGATTGGCACAAGCAATAATAAATTTATAAAGTAATTATTCCTTAGGACTAGAAATATTCATATAAAATATTATATATATTTTTAAACATATAATCAGTAGTATGAATTATAAACACAGATGGACAAAATGGTATATAAAATTCACAAGAATTGTCTCCCTTATAAAAATTATGTATGGCAAAACAAATATATATAACAGACTTATCTTTTACAGATGTTAGCTCTCCAGCCCCCGTCGAGTTACTGACTACAAAACTGCGGGAGTGATAACATTACTTCTGCCCGCCGGAAAGATTGCCAAACTACGTTATTTAATTAAACTTACATGGAGCAATAATGTGACAAGAGTAATCTTAAAGTAACTTAGTAAATGGTTAGAATAACATGCATAACAAAAATGCTGTAATTATTAATACATACAGTAATTAAAATAATATAACAAAAGAAATATTAGGCCACGCTCCCCACACAGGATAAAAGTTTCTCACGGATGTTGCTCTCAATGTTTCAACACTTACAGAATTCCCATCAGTGATTCTAACTGATGATCATAGATAAAACCACTTTCCCACGAAATCAACCGTGAACAGACAAAGGACCATTACTCGTTCCACGGGTGGAAAAGTTAGGCTTAATCAGGCACACATATCTTACATATAAGTAAGAAATATTTAGATGTACATATAATCAAATAAAATAAGACATATTTATATAAGTACAAATTAATGTATAAGTACAAATTAAATGTATTTAATTACGTAGCTTATAGAGGTACGTAACACAGGTGTTGAGGACTGTCCTCCAGCACTGGTGCAGGTGTTGAGGGCTGTCCTCCAGCACTGGTGCAGGTGTTGAGGACTGTCCTCCAGCACTGGTGCAGGTGTTGATTACTGTCCTCCAGCACTGGTGCAGGTGTTGATTACTGTCCTCCAGCACTGGTGCAGGTGTTGATGACTGTCCTCCAGCACTGGTGCAGGTGTTGAGGGCTGTCCTCCAGCACTGGTGCAGGTGTTGATGACTGTCCTCCAGCACTGGTGCAGGTGTTGATGACTGTCCTCCAGCACTGGTGCAGGTGTTGATGACTGTCCTCCAGCACTGGTGCAGGTGTTGATGACTGTCCTCCAGCACTGGTGCAGGTGTTGATGACTGTCCACCAACACTGGTGCAGGTGTTGATGACTGTCCACCAACACTGGTGCAGGTGTTGATGACTGTCCACCAACACTGGTGCAGGTGTTGATGACTGTCCTCCAGCACTGGTGCAGGTGTTGATGACTGTCCTCCAGCACTGGTGCAGGTGTTGATGACTGTCCTCCAGCACTGGTGCAGGTGTTGAGGACTGTCCTCCAGCACTGGTGCAGGTGTTGATGACTGTCCACCAACACTGGTGCAGGTGTTGATGACTGTCCTCCAGCACTGGTGCAGGTGTTGATGACTGTCCTCCAGCACTGGTGCAGGTGTTGATGACTGTCCTCCAGCACTGGTGCAGGTGTTGAGGACTGTCCTCCAGCACTGGTGCAGGTGTTGATGACTGTCCTCCAGCACTGGTGCAGGTGTTGAGGACTGTCCTCCAGCACTGGTGCAGGTGTTGATGACTGTCCACCAACACTGGTGCAGGTGTTGATGACTGTCCTCCAGCACTGGTGCAGGTGTTGAGGACTGTCCTCCAACACTGGTGCAGGTGTTGAGGACTGTCCTCCAACACTGGTGCAGGTGTTGAGGGCTGTCCTCCAGCACTGGTGCAGGTGTTGATGACTGTCCTCCAGCACTGGTGCAGGTGTTGAGGGCTGTCCTCCAGCACTGGTGCAGGTGTTGATGACTGTCCTCCAGCACTGGTGCAGGTGTTGAGGACTGTCCTCCAACACTGGTGCAGGTGTTGAGGGCTGTCCTCCAGCACTGGTGCAGGTGTTGATGACTGTCCTCCAGCACTGGTGCAGGTGTTGAGGACTGTCCTCCAGCACTGGTGCAGGTGTTGAGGACTGTCCTCCAGCACTGGTGCAGGTGTTGAGGACTGTCCTCCAACACTGGTGCAGGTGTTGAGGACTGTCCTCCAACACTGGTTCAGGTGTTGAGGGCTGTCCTCCAGCACTGGTGCAGGTGTTGATGACTGTCCTCCAGCACTGGTGCAGGTGTTGAGGACTCTCCTCCAGCACTGGTGCAGGTGTTGAGGACTGTCCTCCAGCACTGGTGCAGGTGTTGAGGACTGTCCTCCAACACTGGTGCAGGTGTTGATGACTGTCCTCCAGCACTGGTGCAGGTGTTGAGGACTGTCCTCCAGCACTGGTGCAGGTGTTGAGGGCTGTCCTCCAGCACTGGTGCAGGTGTTGATGACTGTCCTCCAGCACTGGTGCAGGTGTTGAGGACTGTCCTCCAGCACTGGTGCAGGTGTTGAGGACTGTCCTCCAACACTGGTGCAGGTGTTGAGGACTGTCCTCCAGCACTGGTGCAGGTTGTAACCAGATCGTACATCACGGCTCATAACCCTGTACAGCATTAAAGAACTGTTTGCCTAGGGCCATAGAATTGCTGTAATATATAGTGGGTCACCAGTGTGATCACATGATTGGCACAAGCAATAATAAATTTATTAAAGTAATTATTCCTTAGGACTAAGAAATATTCATATAAAATATTAATATATATATTTTAACAATATAATCAGTAGTATGAATTATAAACACAGATGGACAAAATGGTATATAAAATAATCACAAGAATTGTCTCCCTTATAAAAATTATGTATGGCAAAACAAATATATATAACAGACTTATCTTTTACAGATGTTAGCTCTCCAGCCCCCGTCGAGTTACTGACTACAAAAACTGCGGGAGTGAATAACATTACTTCTGCCCGCGGAAAGATTGCCAAACTAACGTTATTTAATTAAACTTACATGGAGCAAAATAATGTGACAAGAGTAATCTTAAAGTAACTTAGTAAATGGTTAGAATAACATGCATAACAAAAATGCTGTAATTATTAATACATACAGTAATTAAAATAATATAACAAAAGGAAATATTAGGCAACGCTCCCCCAACATCAGGGATAAAAGTTTCTCACGGAATGTTGCCTCTCAATGTTCAACACTTACAGAATTCCCATCAGTGATTCTAACTGATGATCATAGATAAAACCACTTTCCCACGAAATCAACCGTGAACAGACAAAGGACCATTACTCGTTCCCACGGGTGGAAAAGTTAGGCTTAATCAGGCACACATATCTTACATATAAGTAAGAAATATTTAGATGTACATATAATCAAATAAAATAAGACATATTTATATAAGTACAAATTAATGTATAAGTACAAATTAAATGTATTTAATTACGTAGCTTATAGAGGTACGTAACACAGGTGTTGAGGACTGTCCTCCAGCACTGGTGCAGGTGTTGAGGGCTGTCCTCCAGCACTGGTGCAGGTGTTGAGGACTGTCCTCCAGCACTGGTGCAGGTGTTGATTACTGTCCTCCAGCACTGGTGCAGGTGTTGATTACTGTCCTCCAGCACTGGTGCAGGTGTTGATGACTGTCCTCCAGCACTGGTGCAGGTGTTGAGGGCTGTCCTCCAGCACTGGTGCAGGTGTTGATGACTGTCCTCCAGCACTGGTGCAGGTGTTGATGACTGTCCTCCAGCACTGGTGCAGGTGTTGATGACTGTCCTCCAGCACTGGTGCAGGTGTTGATGACTGTCCTCCAGCACTGGTGCAGGTGTTGATGACTGTCCACCAACACTGGTGCAGGTGTTGATGACTGTCCACCAACACTGGTGCAGGTGTTGATGACTGTCCACCAACACTGGTGCAGGTGTTGATGACTGTCCTCCAGCACTGGTGCAGGTGTTGATGACTGTCCTCCAGCACTGGTGCAGGTGTTGATGACTGTCCTCCAGCACTGGTGCAGGTGTTGAGGACTGTCCTCCAGCACTGGTGCAGGTGTTGATGACTGTCCACCAACACTGGTGCAGGTGTTGATGACTGTCCTCCAGCACTGGTGCAGGTGTTGATGACTGTCCTCCAGCACTGGTGCAGGTGTTGATGACTGTCCTCCAGCACTGGTGCAGGTGTTGAGGACTGTCCTCCAGCACTGGTGCAGGTGTTGATGACTGTCCTCCAGCACTGGTGCAGGTGTTGAGGACTGTCCTCCAGCACTGGTGCAGGTGTTGATGACTGTCCACCAACACTGGTGCAGGTGTTGATGACTGTCCTCCAGCACTGGTGCAGGTGTTGATGACTGTCCTCCAGCACTGGTGCAGGTGTTGATGACTGTCCTCCAGCACTGGTGCAGGTGTTGAGGACTGTCCTCCAGCACTGGTGCAGGTGTTGATGACTGTCCTCCAGCACTGGTGCAGGTGTTGATGACTGTCCACCAACACTGGTGCAGGTGTTGATGACTGTCCACCAACACTGGTGCAGGTGTTGATGACTGTCCTCCAGCACTGGTGCAGGTGTTGATGACTGTCCTCCAGCACTGGTGCAGGTGTTGAGGACTGTCCACCAACACTGGTGCAGGTGTTGAGGACTGTCCTCCAGCACTGGTACAGGTGTTGATGACTGTCCTCCAGCACTGGTGCAGGTGTTGAGGACTGTCCTCCAACACTGGTGCAGGTGTTGAGGACTGTCCTCCAGCACTGGTGCAGGTGTTGAGGACTGTCCTCCAGCACTGGTGCAGGTGTTGAGGACTGTCCTCCAGCACTGGTGCAGGTGTTGAGGACTGTCCTCCAGCACTGGTGCAGGTGTTGAGGACTGTCCTCCAGCACTGGTGCAGGTGTTGAGGACTGTCCTCCAGCACTGGTGCAGGTGTTGAGGACTGTCCTCCAACACTGGTGCAGGTGTTGAGCACTGTCCTCCAGCACTGGTGCAGGTGTTGAGGACTGTCCTCCAGCACTGGTGCAGGTGTTGAGGACTGTCCTCCAGCACTGGTGCAGGTGTTGAGGACTGTCCTCCAGCACTGGTGCAGGTGTTGAGGACTGTCCTCCAACACTGGTGCAGGTGTTGAGGACTGTCCTCCAGCGCCCCTGACCAATATCCAACGTCTCTGACCATTATGTCCAAGGCCCTGACCAATATGTCCAGCGCCCCTGACCAATATGTCCAGCGCCCCTGACCAATATGTCCAGCGCCCCTGACCAATATGTCCAGCGCCCCTGACCAATATGTCCAGCGCCCCTGACCAATATGTCCAGCGCCCCTGACCAATATGTCCTGCGCCCCTGACCAATATGTCCAGCGCCCCTGACCAATATGTCCAGCGCCCCTGATAGGGACGCTAGTCGAAAGCTATAACACAAACACTTCATCACAACTGCAAATAATCTATGTTAAATCATAAACTTTATGCCCAACAAGTTTTACAAATTATCAGAAAACTTACTGGACCGGTCTACAGCCTGAATCAAACTTCCCGCCAAACACACGCCGAAACTACGACGTTGGTACAACGTTCGAACAAGTTTTAACACTTAACCAGTTATAACAACCAATAAGCAAGTTGTAACAACGTTCTAATACATCATAAACACGTTAAGCCAAGATGTAACAACTTTATTACAAGTTGTAACAAGCTGAAAATAGACAGTTTCGGTTTGTGTTTCCAGGTTACATTTTTTTGGCATAACGTGAGTAGCACTTACCGAGAAATTTGAAAGATCATATTAGATATATATTGGAAAAGGAAGGAAGGAAGGAGCTATAAGGGGGAAAGCACCCAGTCATTACGACTATATAGCAGTGGAAAGGTGATCAGGATAAAGAATTGGGATGGAACGGGGACGGATGGAATGGTGCCCAACCTCTTGGACGGTCGGGCACTATAAAGCGAGACCGTCACTCTATCGTCCACTCCACGTGCTTGGCCATATATATATATATGTATATATATATATATATATATATATATATATATATATATATATATATATATTCGAATCCTATATATATATATATATAGGATTCGAACCCATGCCATCCAGGATCACCCCTAAACGTACACAGTACCGTGACCACCGCACCAATGATCGTCTCGATACGATCATTGTCTATATCATGATATATATATCATGATATATGACTCTATATATCATGATATATAGATACAGACATATATAGATATATATAATGTAATTGGTGATATATAGATATATATCTATATATATAGATATATATCATGTATATATATAATATATATATATATATATATATATATATATATATATATATATATATATATATATATATATATATAGATATGGAAAAACCTAGTGCAGCTTCTTCTTGATGATACGTTAGTTGGAAGGTTTTCTCCTCCCGGTGACTACACGCGGGGTAATGTTGGGTGACGCGTCACTCACAGTCGCCCATCAATGTTAATAACTTGTCAAGTCTTGAAAATGGTTGTGTTCGGTAGTATGGGCAAGGATGAGAGGAAAATAAACACTTGAGTTGGATTAGAAGCATGACGGTAAAGTGTTGTGCTGACCAGGTCACCTGAGTCTTGCTGGGGTGGAAAGTTTATTATTATGAAGTTGGTTTCGTAAATGAATTATGGTAGGGGAGTTAGGCCACAATTCCGGTAAGTTAGGTTAGATTGTCTTGCATGTTGGATCATGAAGCTCAAATGAGTCATTCAAGTTCAAGTTCAATGGTTATCTTCTTGAGAGGTTATCTTGCGATGATTTCGGGGCTTAGTGTCCCTGCGACTCGATCCTCGACCAGGCCACCACCCCCAAAGGAAGCAGCCTGTGACAGCTGACTTACTCCAAGGTACCTATTTAATGATACAAGAAAAAATGACATCTCAAAGGGATAGAGTAGCTTAGGCTATTTCTACCCCAGGGAGTCATTTATAACGTTTGGTGTGTGATTGCTTCAGCTTCTCTAGATGTTCATTGGCACCGCATGTTGGATACCCAGCCCGTCCTCCTAAGGTTTCTCAACTAAGGTTACTAAAACTGATGGACTAAAATGCCCTTATCCTAACCTACCAGAATACCCAAACCACAAAAGGGGATAGTATATCAATTTCTCGAGCCGCATCCATTTTGTAGTACAACAATTTTTGGCCTTAGGTATGGTATACTTTTATTTATTTATTTATTTATTATTTATTTATATATACAATTCTTACATTCTTGTAAAACCACTACTAGCACATAGCATTTCGGCCAGGTTCTTAATCCTACTTTTCCCTGGAATACGACCCGCCAAATCTTTCAACAAGCAGGTACCCATTCACTGCTGGGTGAACACACGCTACAGTTGTAACAAACTAGGCTTGTTGTAGGGAATTATTCAGTATAGATTCTCATAGACATGGCGGTTTGGAAAGTTTGGAATCAGACGGTACTTGACCTGACTCAAGCAGAAGAAGGTCATCTCTCCTGGGATTACCGGTTAAGGTTAAAAAATGGCTGGCGCCTTTGTCTTAAAGCAATGTATAATGAATTATTTTACAGAATTCAGTAATTTAGAGAAATTCAAGTCTTCATTTAAATTGTATTCAATAATACACCTGTTCAAGTATCAAGAGTATTCTCAGTTGTCGGAATACTGAGTAAGTCACCGTCAGTGACGTCACTAGCAGAGGACTAGCCTCTGATGCGGGTCAATCTTGACCACCCTGGGTCAAGGGTCACCAAAGCCTTCCATATTTAGTAATTTTCCAAGTTCAAATAGCCATATTGTAATTGGAAATAGCCTTTCCTTAAGATGCCTGTGCAATTACCATCAGTTTATAAGAGTTCAACCATCTGGGTTGTCCAGTACAACAGAGATTAGTTGTTCAATTTAAACCCTGCTTAGTAATCTTGGTAAACCTGGCGTAGGAATGCCCTCCAGCTCTGACTAGCTGTGAGGAAGGCTAGGGGGTAGGATCAGTGTGGTCAACAACTGGAGAGGTCATCCACCCGCCTCTCCAAAGAGATCAGCCTAACATCAGCTGGTCGTATTAGCAAGGTATAGATGCAACGTTTTTGTATAGGGAAATAATTCATTCCATGCCTCGATAGGGAGTGTTAACGTATAGGGAGTGATATTTCATTTAGCTGTTGTTTTAGACTTTGCATTAATAAATAATTTGCTTGTTCTCTGCATTTTATTATTTCCATTTGTTTTATGTCCATGTCCTTGTCACGTGGTATCCACGAGTCTGAGATTTAGTTGGGCCGCAAGCCTAACAAAGTTTAAGTTCATTTATCCCTTTGTTTACTATAATTCCCACACTTAACGTAGATTCATCCCTCGTTTTCTAAGTAATTTGGGGATCAAGTCCCAAGGTTTTAATGGTTGATTAATCGGTCCAGACCCCGAATAATTGACGCTTCTGGTTAATGGTCTGGTAGTAGCGGCGTAAAGGGATCCCTTGAGTTTGCTAGAAAACCTAGTACGACGTCACGTGGCTGTAGAAGCTTAGCCGATCGAGGGCTAAGACCACGTGGTGTGGGACTCTGCTATAGAGTATGCTCTGGGGTCCTTTGGAATTCGGTTAAGTTTCAGTAAGCATATTCACAGACAGGGTAAAGGACAGAGTAGAGCCAATACCCGTCCCGTGTTAAACAGTTAAGGATTTGAGCCCAGTCAATCCTCCCTGGCCAGGATACGAACCCAGGCCAAAGCGCTTGTGAAGCGCCGTGTGAGTGTTTTTACCACTGCGCCATGAGTTAATGCACTGTTCTCTCTAGAGAATCAGGTAAGGATGTTTTTGTTATGTTAATTTAGTGAAGGTTTACAATGCAGACTGAGAGTAAACAAAGAACATTTACAGTAATACCTTCGAACATTGTGTAGTTTAGCTAAATACAAGAGTAAAACTCTCAGACTGATGCAGACTTTAATGAGCCAGTTATGGACTTGAACGTTGTGAACGCGGTGCTGTATTTCCAGATGCGCTGTTGTATTTCCAGATGTGCTGTTGTATTTCCAGATGCACTGTTGTATTTCCAGATGCACTGTTGTATTTCCAGAAGCACTGTTGTATTTCCAGATGCGCTGTTGTATTTCCAGATGCTCTGTTGTATTTCCTGAATATGAACGATTTATTTTAAAATTTGCGCTTCAAACATATCACACAAGTCACGGGGGGCCTGGTAACCTGGGGGGATAGCGCCTAGGACTTGTAATTCTGTGGCGCGGGTTCGATTCCCGCACCAGGCAGAAACAAATGAGCAAAGTTTCTTTCACCCTGAATGCCCCTGTTACCTAGCAGTAAATAGGTATCTGGGAACTAGTCAGCTGTCACGGGCTGCTTCCTGGTGTGTGTGTGTGTGTGTGGTGTGGGGGAAAAAAAGTAGTTAGTAAACAGTTGATTGGCAGTTGAGAGGCGGGCCAAAAGAGCAAAGCTCAACCCCCACAAACAGAACTAGGTGAATACAAGTGAAGCCCAATTTGAGAAAGCTTCTACCTTCTAAGGTGAGTCGATCATGCGGGAAATAAATCACAATAAAATACCAAAAAATTAGACACTCAACGCACACATCTGAAAGAAGTAAAGGGATTGGCGTTTCACACAGAAATCACAACTGCGTGATGCATCAAATGAACAAAGTCGTAGTCGAACCATGTCGTAGCTCAGTCGATTAAGGCAAAATCTGGGATGCTCTCGGACGCAGGTTTGAATCCTCGTCACGGCCCTTGTGGATTTGTTCAGGAGTCGACCAGTTGATATAATATCAACACCAACAGAGAGAAACACAGAAGGAAACCTCGTTTCCCAAAAGGTCCTCAGAGTCATTATACAAATATATTATTCTGCGTGAGAGTTGTGAACACATGAAACAAGGGGAAGAAGAGAGTGGAGGGGAGAGGCATCATCAGCAGCCACATATATATCTACATATGCCACAGCATTTGGGGCGAGAGCAAGGATTAACAACGTGTGTTGTATGTGTTGTTTCAGGTGTCGTGGATCCGTCAGGAGGACCTGAAGGTGCTGGCCACTGATGGAGTCACCTTCACCTCGGACAACCGCCTCCAGGTAAGTTGTTTTTCGTCTCCATCTCATAGGAATAAGTTGTCTTTCATCTCCGTCTCCCAGGTAAGTCATCCTCATCTAGCCAATTTGTTATGTATACTCTTAAGCTTGTTGTGGTGAAGCAGAAATTCAGTTGCAGAGTCACAATAACGTGGCTGAAATATGTTGACCAAACCACTCACTAGAAAGTGAAGGACGACGACGTTTCGGTCCATCCTGGACCATCACAATCGACTTGAGAATGGTCCAGGACGGACCGAAACGTCGCCGTCCCTTCACTTTTTCTAGTGTGTGGTTTGGTCAACAGAAATTAAGTTATCTTGTCAGACATAAATTCAAATGGAAATACAATCTTTATGGACTGAGAATGAATTAGGTCAGATCAAAACATGAAGGTAAATATGCATGGCTACTTAAAGATACTTAGG
Source organism: Procambarus virginalis (assembly GCA_020271785.1). Lineage (NCBI taxonomy): Eukaryota > Metazoa > Arthropoda > Malacostraca > Decapoda > Cambaridae > Procambarus > Procambarus virginalis. The sequence goes on along the minus strand of WNGS01033788.1, from coordinate 16,990 downwards.
AGCAAGCATAATGCCATTTCTTTCCGGAGAACAGCATAAGGATCCTGAGGCTTAAGTCCCTTGTATATACAATGCTGTTTTAAAATCGGTTTAAAGAGGTATCCTGATAATAACCATATCCTCACTTGTTTGCGTTAAACGCCCAAATGGTTCACAAACATTAAGATTCAATGAAGAGGTCAACCTTCTATGTCACTCCCTCTAACTACATATGTCAAGACTCATTAACAAGTGTTCTGCCCTGAGGGGGTTGGGGATTTTGGGACTTAAGAGAGAGCTCTGGTTATTGCACCAAACCGTTATTTACATACAGGCGGACAACGTCCCCACCACTCCCTGACGGAACAAACAAGCGACCTCGGCAGCCACATTCCCACTACCGTCGGTCGATCAGCAATAGACATTGGAGTGATTGTAATTTACCTAGGAGATCACCCTGTATGCCGCTTGATCTTGGAGAGGGGTTCAGCATCACATATTTAGGGGTGCGGTTTGAACACTGGCCTCGTTGTCTTGTGCACACACCCTACTCGAGCCACCATGACTCCCCACTCTCTCTTGTTTGTAATGATCTCCGAAATCCCTCTTTTGTGAATTAGTATGTTCTGCCAACTGGTCCGCAATCGTAACCTCTCTCTCTCTCTCTCCTCTCTCTCTCTCNATATCATAGGGGTACCACCTCTGGTGCAATTGCAGGGACCACATCCTCGAAGAAGAAAACAAAGAGCATTCAGAGAAGATCTTGTGGATTCTCACTGAATACTTAATTCTTTTCTTCTCCTACCACCCCTATTATTTTTTGTATGTTTTGTTTTATTTTATTGCAATGCTACAGTTTACAGAGAAACACACACACACACACACAAATATAACAATTAAACAATCAGCGTTCGAAGACCTCGTCCAGCTCCTCGGAGGTTGGGTGCGTACCCAGGATACAGCACGCATTTCCCCTCTGCACTGCGACACTGAGGCGCTGGAACAGGAAACTGGCTGCTCGTGGGTCTCTAGTTTTCCCAATGAGTTCCTCACCAACCTCCTTTAAAAACTTGAGTGCACATTTACCCCAGGCGCCCAGAGTCTCTGAGCCTATCGGCACGAACCTGTAACAACGTTCTAGGTCTCTGTACTTGTGGATTTTCTGGGTCTCCCTGAAGGTGGCTGCCCCACCTCCCTCCGCTGAGCTGTAACGTAAATAGGTATCAGCCAATGTAGATGCACAGGTGTAATCCCATACGACCTGTTTACCTTCCCTCCATGGCTGCAGGGTGACTCCATCTGGGCGTTTTGGCTGTTGTCAGGTCTGCACAACTGGGGTTCCCTTTGTGCTGGACACCCAGCTGTAGCCAAACTTCTCTTGATGATGTCATTGACTGCCTCGTGTCTGGCAATCTTTCCTGTGTCTTACGACAGATGAGACCATGGCTGCCGTATTGGTCTGCCCGTGCCTGGCCGCAAATACACCGGTGCTCGGTGGAGATAGGGGCGGCAAGGCGCAGAGCAACACCAATACTTAGGGCCCGATGATCCAGGCGGGTGCCCAAGGCGGAATTAGGGACTGCCAACAGGAAGTCCCCAGCATGGGGGGCTTGCACAGCTAGGAGACGCGCTCTGTCCTTCTGAGAAGCTACGTCCAGCAATGCTTTGGCGATGTTCTCCACTATGGGGCTATCCCATTTGGCCTGTTTACCGTCGTTTGGACAAGTTGGTCGGGTGTGTGAATTGGCGAGTGTGTCCCACCGACCAGCTCCTTCCACAAATTTGGGATCACGAATCCCAATGGAGTTCCTTAGGTATTCTGGTAGTATTTCTTCACTAATTCACTTGTAGCACTGGTCGAGGATAAGAATGCCGGCAATGCTAACTGTGTCGCCTTGCGAATACCTATACCCCCGAGTCTAACTGGGAGCGTTGCTTGGTCCCACTGGTCATCTTGCAGGGAGAGGTTTAACACTTTCATAGTTATTGTCTTTAGGAGTGAATCGTATTCCGTTAATTTGGGCTGTCAAAAGAAGGAGCACACCTGAGGAAATAGGTAAGTCTGGGCAAGGCCAGGCACCTTGTAAGAAGGTACAACGCATCATGAGCATCCAAAGCCCCTATTCGCGCCCCATCCTCCTCAGGTCTTTAAGCTTTTCTTCGAGGACTACCTCAATGGCGTTCGAGCCCAGAGGTGCCCCTAGCAGCACACTGTCGGTGGGAGCGATCACTTGGGCTCCTGGCAATAAGATTTGTACTGCATTTATGATTGGTTGGTTGGACGAGATGATTTCACACTTTGATGGATTTAGTGTAAGGCCTAACTCCTCTCCCTAGATTTCACTAGCTGAAGATCTCCTAGCAGGGATTCCTGTGTCCCTGCCAGGGTGCCATCGTCCAGGAACCAGATGTTGAATTCGCTGGACAACCTACTTGTGACCTCCTTAGCTGCCATGCAGAAAAGAAAAGGGGCAAGTGGGTCTCCCTGCTGGACACCTTCTGCGGAAACAACTTCATGTTCCCCAAACAACAGTGTCGATTCCCTACTGTACCCTGCTGAAACGAAAGGAAGTAGACAAGGAAAGCTGGTTCGAACTGCTTCCAGTACCACATCCCTTTTTACCTGGTTGAAGGCATTTTTAAAGTCTAATTTAATTAATGCCTTATTTTCTGGGAGGTCCTTGATATAGGCTCGTGCTGCATGAGCTGCTGCTTCACAGCCATGGGGGACACCAAAACCTAGTTGATGGGGTCGAAGCATCGTTGCAGCGTCTATGCTGATTTTTCTGACAGCTGCCCTAGCAACAAGGCACCGAAGTGTGTTGCCCACGGCAATGGGTCTGACTCCACCATCCTTCTTCTTAAGGGCACAAAGGGATGCTCCAAAGAAGAACGGTTTAATTGTATCTGGGATCAACCCGGAGAGACAGTCGTTGACAAACTTCGTGATCTCTGACAGCAGTGTCTCGGCAACTTCGCCGAGAACTGGGTTTGTCATCTCCTTGAGGTGCTGAGGTCTTACTCCAGTGTATCCCCCTGCTGAGCCTGGTGGAAATGACATGATGGCTTTGTATACCTCTGATGCTTGGAGGAATAGAGGTCCCATGTCTGGGGCATTTGTATCCCGAGCAGTGGGTTCCCATGGTTCTCTGGGAGGGTGCTTCTCTCTCAGTGAGTCGGCAGTTGCTGTATCTCTAGGGGCGATTGTTTCTTCACTGGTAAGTAACCTAATTGCCCCTACTGTGTTGCCCTCTTCAATTTTCTTGGTCACTTGTGTTCCAAGCTTAAAATTATCATTGGAACTCTTGGGTCTTCCACGACGGTTTTTGCGCTGAGGAGGGATGGGGATCAAGTTGTCAGCTCTGGGGAAATTATTTATTGCCCTAGTGACTGATGAGGCTAGTATATATATATATATATATATATATATATATATATATATATATATATATATATATATATATATATATATATATATATATATATATATATATAATTTCGCCAAACCAGACATATGTATTAGGCTGGTACAAGCTTTGTACACTTACCCCAATAAGCATTGAGTGAAACATGATGCACACAAATATAAAAATATCTATAAATAAATTGAAAAAAAAAAAACCTGTTTGATGTGAGCAAGAGTTCAGAGTCCTTCATAACACATGCGGGAGCGGTGCCCGGCTGCACACGGATCATTAACCTGAGGCTCATCACTATATAACCCCCCAAGCCTCATTAACTCTTCCTATTATAACTCTGCAAAACTCTGGTATTTCTGAATAATTACTGGCTCATCAGAAGCTTAATAGCCGCTAATTTGCGGGCTTATAGTCTGAACCTTGCAGTAGTTTACGATTGGGCTTATTTAGAACCTCACTTACAGTAAGCCGTTACCCACCCCGCCAAGCATCCGTCACCCAGCAGCCGTCACCGACCCCGCCAAGCATCCGTCACCCAGCAGCCAAGCATCCGTCACCCAGCAGCCAAGCATCCGTCACCCAGCAGCCATCACCCAGCAGCCAAGCATCCGTCACCCAGCAGCCATCACCCAGCAGCCAAGCATCCGTCACCCAGCAGCCATCACCCAGCAGCCAAGCATCCGTCACCCAGCAGCCATCACCCAGCAGCCAAGCATCCGTCACCCAGCAGCCATCACCCAGCAGCCAAGCATCCGTCACCCAGCAGCCATCACCCAGCAGCCAAGCATCCGTCACCCAGCATCCGTCACCCAGCAGCCAAGCATCCGTCACCCAGCATCCATCACCCAGCAGCCAAGCCTTCCCATGTCCCTGCGTAACTACCTCGAGCTGTCACTGTTATTGTGGCGCCACTCTTGCACCCTCTGTTGCTGTGAAGACTGATGTTGTTGCTGCAGCATTGTATTGCACGAGTCTCGGTTGACTTCATTGGTTGGTTCCTCCACCGTTGACAGGTGGGGCCAAGGTGGGGTCAAGGTGGGGTCAAGGTGGGGTCAAGGTGGGGTCAAGGTGAGATGTATCTTGAGGGATTACGAAGGAACGTTACTGGCTGTAACCCCTGGCTGGTGCAGGTGTTGATGACTGTCCTCCAGTACTGGTGCAGGTGTTGATGACTGTCCTCCAGCACTGGTGCAGGTGTTGATGACTGTCCTCCAGCACTGGTGCAGGTGTTGATGACTGTCCTCCAGCACTGGTGCAGGTGTTGATGACTGTCCTCCAGCACTGGTGCAGGTGTTGATGACTGTCCTCCAGCACTGGTGCAGGTGTTGATGACTGTCCTCCAGCACTGGTGCAGGTGTTGATGACTGTCCACCAACACTGGTGCAGGTGTTGATGACTGTCCTCCAGCACTGGTGCAGGTGTTGATGACTGTCCTCCAGCACTGGTGCAGGTGTTGATGACTGTCCTCCAGCACTGGTGCAGGTGTTGATGACTGTCCTCCAACACTGGTGCAGGTGTTGATGACTGTCCACCAGCACTGGTGCAGGTGTTGATGACTGTCCTCCAGCACTGGTGCAGGTGTTGAGGGCTGTCTATCAACACTGGTGCAGGTGTTGATGACTGTCCTCCAACACTGGTGCAGGTGTTGATGACTGTCCACCAGCACTGGTGCAGGTGTTGATGACTGTCTTCCAGCACTGGTGCAGGTGTTGATGACTGTCCTCCAGCACTGGTGCAGGTGTTGATGACTGTCCTCCAGCACTGGTGCAGGTGTCGATGACTGTCCTCCAGCACTGGTGCAGGTGTTGAGGGCTGTCTATCAACACTGGTGCAGGTGTTGATGACTGTCCTCCAACACTGGTGCAGGTGTTGATGACTGTCCACCAGCACTGGTGCAGGTGTTGATGACTGTCTTCCAGCACTGGTGCAGGTGTTGATAACTGTCCTCCAGCACTGGTGCAGGTGTTGAGGACTGTCCTCCAGCACTGGTGCAGGTGTTGATGACTGTCCTCCAGCACTGGTGCAGGTGTTGAGGGCTGTCTATCAACACTGGTGCAGGTGTTGATGACTGTCCTCCAACACTGGTGCAGGTGTTGATGACTGTCCTCCAGCACTGGTGCAGGTGTTGATGACTGTCCTCCAGCACTGGTGCAGGTGTTGATGACTGTCCTCCAGCACTGGTGCAGGTGTTGATGACTGTCCTCCAGCACTGGTGCAGGTGTTGATGACTGTCTTCCAGCATGGTGCAGGTGTTGATGACTGTCCTCCAGCACTGGTGCAGGTGTTGATGACTGTCCTCCAGCACTGGTGCAGGTGTTGATGACTGTCTTCCAGCACTGGTGCAGGTGTTGATGACTGTCCTCCAGCACTGGTGCAGGTGTTGATGACTGTCTTCCAGCATTGGTGCAGGTGTTGATGACTGTCTTCCAGCACTGGTGCAGGTGTTAATGACTGACCTCCAGCACTGGTGCAGGTGTTGATGACTGTCTTCCAGCATTAGTGCAGGTGTTGATGACAGTCTCCAGCACTGGTGCAGGTGTTGATGACTGTCCTCCAGCACTGGTGCAGGTGTTGATGACTGTCCTCCAGCACTGGTGCAGGTGTTGATGACTGTCCTCCAGCACTGGTGCAGGTGTTGATGACTGTCCTCCAGCACTGGTGCAGGTGTTGATGACTGTCCTCCAGCACTGGTGCAGGTGTTGATGACTGTCCTCCAGCACTGGTGCAGGTGTTGATGACTGTCCTCCAGCACTGGTGCAGGTGTTGATGACTGTCTTCCAGCATTGGTGCAGGTGTTGATGACTGTCCTCCAGCACTGGTGCAGGTGTTGATGACTGTCCTCCAGCACTGGTGCAGGTGTTGATGACTGTCTTCCAGCACTGGTGCAGTGTTGATGACTGTCCTCCAGCACTGGTGCAGGTGTTGAGTGACTGTCTTCCAGCATTGGTGCAGTGTTGATGACTGTCTTCCAGCACTGGTGCAGGTGTTGATGACTGACCTCCAGCACTGGTGCAGGTGTTGAGGACTGTCTTCCAGCATTAGTGCAGGTGTTGATGACTGTCTTCCAGCACTGGTGCAGGTGTTGATGACTGTCCTCCAGCACTGGTGCAGGTGTTGATGACTGTCCTCCAGCACTGGTGCAGGTGTTGAGGACTGTCTTCCAGCGCCCCTGACCAATATCTCCAGCGCCCTGACCAATATGTCCAGCGCCCCTGACCAATATGTCCAGCGCCCTGACCAATATGTCCAGCGCCCCTGACCAATATGTCCAGCGCCCCTGACCAATATGTCCAGCGCCCCTGACCAATATCTCCAGCGCCCTGACCAATATGTCCAGCGCCCCTGACCAATATGTCCAGCCCCTGACCAATATGTCCAGCGCCCCTGACCAATATGTCCAGCCCCTGACCAATATGTCCAGCGCCCCTGACCAATATCTCCAGCGCCCTGACCAATATGTCCAGCGCCCCTGACCAATATGTCCAGCCCCTGGCCAATATGTCCAACGCCCCTGACCATATGTCCAGCGCCCCTGACCATATGTCCAGCGCCCCTGACCAATATCTCCAGCGCCCCTGACCAATATGTCCAGCGCCCCTGACCAATATCTCCAGCGCCCCTGACCAATATGTCCAGCGCCCCTGACCAATATCTCCAGCGCCCCTGACCAATATCTCCGCGCCCCTGACCAATATGTCCAGCGCCCTGACCAATATGTCCAGCGCCCCTGACCAATATGTCCAGCCCCTGACCAATATGTCCAGCGCCCCTGACCAATATGTCCAGCCCTGACCAATATGCTCAGCGCCCCTGACCAATATGTCCAGCCCGACCAATATGTCCAGCGCCCCTGACCAATATGTCCAGCCCTGATCAATATGTCCAACGCCCCTGACCAATATGTCCAGCGCCCTGACCAATATGTCCAGCGCCCCTGACCATTATCTCCAGCGCCTCTGACCAATATGTCCAGCGCCCCTGACCAATATGTCCGCGCCCCTGACCAATATGTCCAGCGCCCCTGACCAATATGTCCAGCGCCCCTGACCAATATGTCCAGCCCCTGACCAATATATCCAGCGCCCCTGACCAATATGTCCAGCCCCTGACCAATATGTCAGCGCCCCTGACCAATAGTACAGCGCCCCTAACCAATATCTCCCGCCCCTGACCAATATGTCCAGCGCCCCTGACCAATATCTCCAGCGCCCCTGACCAATATGTCCAGCGCCCCTGACCAATATGTCCAGCGCCCCTGACCAATATGTCCAGCGCCCCTGACCAATATGTCCAGCGCCCCTGACCAATATGTCCAGCCCCTGACCAATATGTCCAGCGCCCCTGACAATATGTCCAGCCCCTGACCAATATGCCCAGCGCCCCTGACCAATATGTCCAGCCCCTGACCAATATGTCCAGCGCCCTGACCAATATGTCCAGCCCCTGACCAATATGCCCAGCGCCCCTGACCAATATGTCCAGCGCCCTGACCAATATGTGCAGCGCCCCTGACCAATATGTCCAACGCCCCTGACCAATATGTCCAGCGCCCCTGACCCATATGTCCAGCGCCCTTGACCAATATGTCCAGCGCCCCTGACCAATATGTCCAGCCCCTGACCAATATGTCCCAGCGCCCCTGACCAATATGTCCAGCCCCCTGACCGATATGTCCAGTGCCCGTAAAACATATGTCCAGCCCCTTGACCAATATGCCAGCCCCCTGACCAATAGTCCAACGGCCCTGACCAATATGTCCAGCGCCCCTGACAATATGTCAAGCGCCCCTGACCAATATGCTAGCGCCCCTGACCAATATGCCAGCGCCCCTGACCAATATGTCCAGCGCCCCTGACCAATATGTCCAGGCCCTGACCAATATGCCCAGCGCCCCTGACCAATATGTCCAGCGCCCCTGACCAATATGTGCAGCGCCTGACCAATATGTCCAACGCCCCTGACCAATATGTCCAGCGCCCCTGACCAATATGTCCAGCGCC